>VZTA01000415.1:167994-180979 GCA_013398855.1 Mohoua ochrocephala | reverse complement strand
ATATATATAAAATATATTGACTCTGAGATATGCATGAAAATAAAAATGATTCTTAGAAACTGCCTCACTTTGGATGCTAGCAAGCAGCTTCCTAGCACATACAAAAGCACAATCTAATAAAAAGGGACAGAAAACAGTATTTAAGCAAAGCCACAATCCCACCACGCCATGCCTGCAAACATGGACAGACCTCAACACGCAGATTCATTCTTCCAGCGGGGTTCCCAGTGCTGCACAGCACCCTATTTCCTTTATTAACTCATGCAACCAGTTTCAAATCACACCATGGCTCAGCAAAAAAAAAAACCCTAGACAGCCAATAGAGCACTTCTGGTGAAACAGCTTCAGAAATAAAGCCTAAGGACATTCCAGCCCATTCTGACCTCCGCTCACATTCCAACTCAAAACAATGTGGCTGAAGAGCAACCACAAAGAAAAAATCCAAAACCAACCAAACTTTGTTCCAAGGTGAATTAATTTCCCAACATCAATCAATGGATTTGAACTAGGCAAAAAGAGTAAGAATTCATTATGGTTTTTTTTCTAAATGCCTGTCACAAGGCCTAATTCTTTGCTGTTGGATATCTTTGGGGCTTCACACAGCTCTTGTCTTCGATTTTACTTAACAGAAAAGTGTGCACATAAGGGTTTTGAAACATGCAGAATGTTACACCGAATGTAACAGCCTTCCTTTAGCCCTCTATTATAAGAAACCTTTTATATTTAGAAAAAAAAATTAAATGGTAGAAAATTGTGCAGTAAGTCATTATTTTCACACCAAGGTGAGTGTCTTGGTTTGAAAGACAGGTGTCTGCCAAAAAGGCAGGAGCCTCCCTTGGAATGGAAAGATGTAGCCCCCTTCTCTCCAAATTATTACAATTTTGAAATTAAGGGGCTTTCAGGCAAAGATATGGGGAAAAAACCCCATACATTTACACAAACCTTCCTTCAATTAGGTGCAACATCCATCAAAGTACCAGGAGGTAAGCTAAACTTTTTAAAATAATAGCATCCATGCAACATTTTATTCTTCTTTTTCCAATATTCCAAAATGGTTTCTCATATTTGGAAAACATGCAAACACACTGCACAACTTCAGCTACTGGCTTAAAGCGATAAGACCATGATGACTGAAAATATTCAGAATTTTTTTTTAATATTCAGAATTTTTTTTAAAATCATGTTTAAAAGTTCGTTTTTCAGAAAGTTGGCTAAGAAACCCAGCCTTTTAATTTTTTTAAACTTTTGAAGTGATTATTTTATTAAGCGGCAATAGTTCCATTTATAGCTTCATGTACTTCCACTAAGAGGAAAATTGCCTAGATTCGATTCTTCTTCAATCTTACCTTTTGAATCACGACTCTGACTAGAGGAGCTCCTGGACACAGCTCTCTGAAGAACTCCTCTGGATGCAGCTGGACTCCAGGGGCACCGACAGCGAACGGTTGCCTGTCAGTCCCAGTCTGTAAGAAATAAAATGGGAGGGCAGCACTCAACTGGAACTCCTCCCAAAGTGGTAATGCCTGACTTCACTGACAACTTGCCACTGAAAGCACCACTTGAGAGACACCCAAGCTCAACCCTAGCCTTGCAAACTAGGTTTGACACAGGGCTTTTAGAACCTGGATCAGACACCTGGGAAACCAACGGCAAAGCCCCCTCAAAAATCAGTGAGGTTCAGGTTGAACATGAGAAGGGAAAGGGGAAGAAGGAAAGCAAAGGCCATTACTGTAAATCCCCACTCAAATATAGATGCAATGTACATCTCCTTCATTTGCCCTCACAAAACACACTTCCAGACTGATAATCCCACATTTAGAAGATTTTCCACCAAGGCAGCCATTTAAAAAATGGATATGAGCGAAGTTTTGCTAATCTGCTAACACAGCAAATTAGAGTACCTGGCCAGAAGTGCAGTTTACAATACACATAGAACAAGAAAACCCTCCTAAAACTCCCAAAAGGCAGAGGCTGCTCAATATTTGCATCTATTCTGCCAGAGACTGGAGGTCTTAAATCATTCAGTCTGAAAATTTGTACAAGGTCCACGTGTCAGGCTGAATTTTCATTTTGGAAAATTTCAACCAAAGCAGTTTGGCTACTTTTAGATGATTTAGAGGTAAAAAGGGCATGGGCAGCCTGAAGGTTGAGGTAACCTGACACCACCTGACAGCACAGGGGAGACTCAACAAGGAATAAGGGGGAAAAAACCCCAAACCTAAGGAAGGAGCGCATATTGCAACTACACAGAAGAGAGGAGAGAAAAAAAATGACTGGGACATACATAAGAGATGGTACTGACACAGCTGAAAGGAATGGGGGGGAAAAAAACCAATCACATTTAAGCCCTGTCATGCAATGGCCAACTGATTTCAGTAGGGTCTTCTGCACTTCAAGATGCATAGAAAGAATGCAGCAAAAAGGATTATGGATGCAAAAGCATCAAATATTATTCATATAAACTAAGCAGACTTTCCTAGATTATACAGTAATTTATTATGGAGAAATGTACTTGGTATTGCTCTATTAAACTTACAATTTTATTAATAATTCATTCCTCTCGGGTTTATATTTGAAGCTTAAACCCTGAAAAAAAAATCCTCTTCTCACCTGCAACTCATGAATTTAGAAGACATGAACAACAACAGACAGATAAGAAAGCTGCTGGAGTAAGATTTAATTTTCTGAGTACTATCATAAAACCTTATCATACAAAGCAAGTATAAATCTCACCACCTGCAGTTAGTATTTCTCAGCATTTCTTAGCTCTCTCATTTACCTCATGAATGTTATTTGAAAAAACCAAAATGCAATTCACTTCACTGCAAAGTTCAATATAGGCAAGTGGAGTTATGTAAATTATCCCTATTACACTTTTTTAATCATTAGATCTTTGTAACTGCATCAGTGTTTTATTTATTAAGCAAATTTGTTTTGATAGGGTCACTAATGAGTGGTGTGGAAAATGCTCATTTTATTTTAAGGTTTTTGTCCCATCATTTTGAGTTATCAAACGAGGGTTCAGCTGCTTGAGGTAAGCACCTGGTACCATTTCAGATACTGTAGAATCCGTCATAAAAGACTCTCGGACACCTCAGGTCTCCCACAGACTTCAACCACATACGCAAGGGCTGGATGTGGGGATGCTTTAAAAGGCCAAAAGTGCCTAAAATGGCACTAGACACTTACGTTCAGGCACCTCTCACAACGGGAGAGGCAACTCTTCCCAATTCCTGGTGCTTATTGAGAGGGATTACTGCGAAAGCTGTGCTAACTTCAGGGCAGCAGTCAGAATTGGCAGGGTTTGAACAAGGCTCTTGCCATCCCAGACCAATAAAAATAAGCACCTTCTTACAAAAGACCCCGAAAGCATTTTCAAACGTTGCTGGGGCAGCTGCTGGCAAGGCTGAAGGGGTGTTTGCACTCATGTGCCAGCAGTGGGGCAGCAGGGGCAGCTGCATTCATTTCCCTGGCAAGACGGACGAAAGCAGAAGCCACTACACTAAAAGAGACCTCCCAAAACCCCTGCACAAAATATATTTTTGCCTACTTACACGCTCATACCATTCATGCCACAGAAGTCAGTTTGAAATGCTGAAAGCTCTGAGCAAAAGGCAACCAGGCCCAGGATACACCGGAGTATCCAGGAACACCTCTGTGAGCCACATCCTCTCCTCAGTGAGGGGGGACATTGATCTCTTTGCCCCGAGACCCTCCCCGATTTCTACACTGAAGGGGCCGCCTGCCTCACCAGCCCGCTGAAGACACAGGCACCTGCTTTCCAACATGCCCGGCTCCCTGTTTCCTCTTCCCTCCGCGCCTTCTCCTCCCTGCAGGACACAGCCGCTCTTCCCTCCTTCCTCGGGGCCGGCTCGGCAACGCACCCAGCCCACGGCCCGACCTGAGGGGAGGGGTCCGACCTGCGGGGACCCGGGGGCAGCCACTGACTTTGGGGAGGGGTCCTGACCTTAGGGGAGGGGGCGGAGGGTCCGACCTCAGGTGGGGACCCAGGGCCAGCCGCTGACTTTGGGGAGGGGTCCTGACCTTAGGGGAGGGGGCGGAGGGCCCGACCTGCGGGACCCGAGGGGGATCTGACACGACGGGAGGGGTGAGGAGAGGCCACCCCCGCCCCCGCCCCGCGCTGAGGGGACGGTCCCGCCGCTCTCCCTTCGCCCCGTGGCGGGTGGCTCACAGAGGGAACCTCTGCACTGAGCCTATTTGTTGGGGTTGATTTAAAACAATTTTATGTCAGTGTTCACGTCTCCTCCCTTCTGACACACACTATTTTTTCGGTTAGTAGGTTGTTCCAGTCTTCCATGATTCTCCCTCCAGTTTGGTTCACCAGATGAGATTCTGCTTTTTTATGTCCTGCTGTGAGACTCTGGGTAGGATTTCGCAGCTGTGAAGGAGAGCTAGACCTCTTCAGACACTGCACTTCTGGCAAACACGTTGAATCGGATAAGGTACCCATAAAAACAAAGCAAATTTTAAATCAAACAAAGTATCCGTACCTGCATTGGACGAAGACAATCCCAGTCTTGGCCAGTGGTCATCCAGGTAAGGAACCTGGCTGATTCACATTTCTGCATCTCATGTACCTGGATTTCATTCCCACTGGAGACAAATCAAAAATTGATAACTGGTGAGTGGCTAAACCCAGCCTCAGAATGGCATCAGGGCGTGGATAGACTGTCTGGGATAGACATGGGACCTTAGACACAACCCTGTGCCCACCAGTATAGATGTTGTCATATTTTCTTAAATTACTTAGATTAAGCTAGGCCAAAGAAAATTTTATCATCAGATTCTTTAACAAAATTTCACTCTCCTGCAGTAACTTTTGATGTTAGATGTCACCTGGAACAGTTCCGAAATAAATCTAATTTTTTTACAGAGAGCACATTCCAATATTCTGACTCTCCATTTGCCTTCAGCTATTATCTGTAAGTAAATCCAGGAATTAGTAACTTCTTTCAATTTTCAGTTGTTTACAATTTTATTTATTTCTAATGGAAGCATTAAGTTAATATATTTCACATTTGTACATTATTATTTAATCAAGAGAGGAATTATGGTATTGGACAATATTATTATTGTCAGAACTATATGGAATCCATAAGACATAGTTTTATACAAACAAATAATATTATTGAAAGAGATGACTCTTGAAAAACAGCCTGCTTACAAGGCACTAATAACCCACTCCTACTGAGAAACCATGCAGTACGAAATTAGCAGTTTGAGAGCTTAAATTGCAGAATTAATTATATCACCGCAAGTGTCAGAAATGAAATAACAGTCCCTGGAGTTCCTAAACTTGTGCTTAGCTCTTCTTGGGATTTACACAAATCTCAAGACCTCCGTTGCTCCATCCCAAAACCATCTTTTGGAATTTTCACCAGGAATATATTTTTCTTGAGTAGGAAATGTAGGCTCTTAAAGTGAGAATAACTGAAGACTAAAAAGGATTATTTATGAAGATCCCAAGGTCCTCAGACAATTCACCAAAAGCACATTATCACTGTTTCTCCATGTGCAGCCCATCAGTGACAGAAATCAGCACCAATACACACCTACAAAAATCAAACTCTTAACCATGAGTGTCAATACTGTACCACAGATTTCTGCACAAGTACAATGCTAACAGGATGTGTGTAATTAGTACATCTTTAATATTGTAAAATAACGGCTCTGCAGTAGCTTCATTCGAAAAAAGGGGACTCTGAGCTGAGAGACCCATGGTAAATTGCCTCTAAGGGATAAATACAGTTGGTTTTATTCTATTTGTTACTGAGTTTTAACTTCATTCAAGGTCTTGCAATTCCAAATGTACAAAGGATTTCATTTTCAAGAACTGGGAAGGTTTATTGCTGTGATCTATCTCTGAAGCGTAATAGGAACTAAAGGGGTCATTTACCCAGCATAGTTGCAACCAGCCAAAACTACAAACAAATTTAAAGTTTAGGCACAGATGTGACTCAGCCAACCACTGACCAACAGGGAGATTTTGTGATGAAGGGTTTTTTTCCATAATTGACCACTATCTGAATTAGTTTCTGAAGCTTCTGCTAGTCTGCAGGTACTAACACAATGTGCACCTGCCGGTCCTGCCCAATACCAAAATTCCTCTCTGTAGCGACAGCGTGCAAAATAACCTGTAAAACTCAGCAAAATCACAGTTTTCAATCACAACTATTTAAAACAGACTGCACATGTTATTTTTATGAGGAGAAAAAAACCCAACAAAGTGGAAAATATGATTAAATGAAAAATAAATTAAACAAAGAGTCATGTATTTTAGGATTTGAAGCATACAAAAGGTGAGTAAATCAGGGTCTCCACAGCCACGTGGATATCTGTGCTCAGAACAGGGACAAAAGTCAAGCAATACAGAATGGGAGCCAGAAGCATATTTTACCTTCACACAGGTGGTAAGAATGTTACTCTTTATGGTGTTGCTGATGCATTATGAAAGCCAAGTCTCATTAACAAACCCACTGTGAGGGTATTTTTGGCCCACAGTAGCATTTTCATATGGTATTCAGCATAGTCGGATTTCAAAAGCATATTTTACCTTCTGTTTTCATAAAAACGTAGGAAACGTGTGAATAAACCAGTTGCAAATAGGAACTTTTTGTTTAAAACCCAGTCAATCTGGTCAAAATATATTAAGGAGAAAGGTTCCAATCCAGTGGCACACACATGCCTAAATTTGATAAGATTATTTATTGAAAATAAGAATGCAACAAAACATTTGGCTGCATTTACACCTACAACACCCAGTGACGTAATTTGATAATCTTGTAACACTGAGCCTGTAATTTCATTAAATTTTAAGTAGAACTAATAGCATTTTTCCAAAAACGATCTATTGCTGAACATATGAGAGGATTAGAGGCAAAAGCAGATTCTACAGTCTGTTAACTTTCAGAGCCACGTTTTCAATAGCAAAATGAAAGCTTCAGGATAAAATTGAATGCCTCTTGTTGCATATGCGTGGCTGTTTAGACAATTAATATTTAGCTGCATAAGCAGGATCAGCAAACAGTCCATGTTTATTCACACACTTGTGTTGACAGATGTCATGCTGCCTTCGTTTAAAATGTTGCTTTAAGCAAGTTGATTAAGCAGCTGTGAGCAGAGCCAGACAGATGCAGAAGAAGCTGCAGCTCTGTTTGCCTTCAGTGAACATGTCAGTCAAAAGCATCAGCACTTTCTCAACACTACCTTGCCAGCAGCCTCAAATCCTTGAGCAGAAAGGACCAGCAGCAGGAGAACACTTTGGTTTACCTAACCAGCAGAAATTTTTATTGTTCTTCTAGATAATGTTCATAAAAAATACCAATTAATTCCACGGAAGCTGCCCAGCAGCTGTTATATCACAACAAATTTTGTCATCATTGACAGACAAACAAGGAAAAGTTTGACGTGCCCTAACTAAATGAATGAAGCCACCTTTGATTCTCTACCTGAAAATTGCTCCCAAATCCACTCTTAAGTATTCATAGAATGGGAAATTTTAGCCATACAGAATTTTCTGTAGTAAATTCTTATTTTCATTGTCTGTTCGCTTTCAGCTTTGTTAAGTGATCTACCAAGCTAACAGACGAACAGGAGGAATACAGAAGAAATACACTTCAGTATGCAGCATTAGTTTTCCTACTGTTAATTATCAGTTTCTTCAGGGAGAAAACATGATATTCTGTAGTCTCAGTGGTGCAAGCATTACCTGTTGCAATACACAATTTATGTTGGGGACGTTATTTCATTCACATTCTTCAAGGGAGATGTAAAATTTACTCTTGAATATTCTAAGTTACGCATAAGCACAAGGCTGCTGTTCTACCGACATTGCTGTAAATACTTGTTAGCTTAGGCAGGACCGAATCTATTTCTTCTGTTGCAAGCATCATAGATTTCCAACAGGAATAAATGTTGAAACTATTGAATTTGTAAAGCTGATAGAGATCAATTAAATAAAAGGCCACAGAACAAATGGTGGAGAAGGGATGGAACGAGCATTACAAAGTTGACATTGCACTGAAGGTCAACAAAGACAAGAAACCTGAAGGATTGAAGTGCTTGGGGCTCAGTCCTGTAATTCTAGAGAAATCATCTGTGCATTTTTGCTACTGGTCAGTTAATCTGCCCATGTGCTATTGAAGATTTCTCGGTATCTGTCCTCTTTACCTGAAGAAATTAAAATCATGTAAAAATGCAGGCAATTCTATCCTAGCACCATTAACAGTCCTAAACCAGACTTACCTCTGTCACCTAATTCCAGTGTCAAGATCTTGCTAGTTTTAAGTGATTAAGAAACAAAACTTTTAAGATTCCTTTGGGAGATAAATTTACTTTCAAAATACACTTTTTCCAGTAGCACTCCGCATGTGTCCCTAAGCCCTTTTGTCAGTGCTCCTCTGCAAGGACTGATACATCAAAGGGCTGCTCTTTCTGCACATGGTCCCTGCGCGCTCGCTCTGCTCTGCGCTTGCAGCTTGTGCTGAGAACACTGGGGGTCACTCCAGCGCCGCTCAAGCAACAACTTCCTCCAAAGAGACGAGCACCGAGCTCCTTTCTCAGCGTTCAATTGAACGGAGCTGGTTAAATCCAACGCGCTGTGTGCCTGCCAAACAACTCTCAGCCACCTCGGGATTTACGATGTTTTACTGAAATTGCACACTTTATCTCAAGTCCTATACGTGAACACAAATAAAGCAATTACCGTTTAAAGAAAAAGAAAGTAAGTTTTCTCTTAGTTCTGCTGGGAAATAAAGGCTCCTAAATTCAGAACATTGAAGTTAGACATTGCAAATTGTGAGACAAAAGGAGCACCGAGCCAATGTCCAGGCTTCAGTGGCTCAGGATGTTGCATGTGTGGTTTGACTGCGTTCACTGCAGCCTGGCAGGAGCCCATGGGCCTGGAAGGGTTGGGCTCTAGGCTTTCACCTTCTAACAAGATCTGAGGGAGAAAATGGAACCAGAGCGTTCCCTCAAGCTCCAGATGCCAGCCCCCAGCGGTTTCACAGGTGGAGTGGCTGTTCCTGTGTAGCCATTCGGGGGTTTCCCGGTGGATAACTCACAAATGGCCCCTTTATGTCACAACGCAGAACTCTGTGTAAGTACCCGCTGCTCCAAAGGACATGGCACCAGAACCCCGAGAACCCAGGCCAGAACCGTGTCTCTTCCCCCGCAAACACGATCTGAGAGTGCTCCTTCCTCTCTTCCAGAACTTCCCAACAGCTATAACGGCGTGCACTGAAAGCATCGCTTTTCCTCACTCTGGAAAGCATGGAAACACCGGGTGCTTTCTAATGTCTGTCTGTCCTCTACATCCCCCGGGTTAGGCTCCAGAGGAAAGTCCTAACAGGCGAGTTCCACAAGCCTACTTTAAGACCATTACTAACCCAGCAATATTTTTGGTGCTGAGGCAAGTTAAACAATCATTAAGAATGCTTCTTGTTCAACAACTCATACAAAAAAAAAATAAAAACATGGAGGGAGGGAAGCACAGTCACCAATACCACTCCAGCTACATAAAAAAACCTAAAACAGAAGCTCTAACGATAGGAATGAAAAATCAGGTTCAATTATTATTTTTACCCATTGCAGCACAGGTAGAAGTCAAGCGAAATTTAATTTCCACTGTACTACTGCTGGCACAATTAACTGTTGCTAAAGTAAAAAAAATTATCTACAGCGAATTAAAATACATATAAAAGTCACATGATAGAGACACTTTGTAATAACTGAAAGAAAGAGTAACACTAGGGAAAATATTAACGCCACTGGAGAAGCTAACGCAACACCCAATGGTTACTGTCTCCTGTAGCAGTTCCTGGCTGCCTCCTCCCTATCAGGCTGCGGTGTACAGGTTTAATCCGCAGGAGCAGCCGCGGCCTCTGTGTTTCAGGCTGAAAACCTCTCAAGTGTGAATGGGGATTTATTTTATTTATTTTATTCCTCCTGCGGCGCCGCCGCGGAGCCGCGGCCGCCATTGCGGCAGGGGGGGCGGGGCCGGCGGCGCCCATTGGCTGCGGGAGCTGGGGGCGGTGCCTGCGGCGGGCGGAACGCGCTATAAGGCCGCAGGCCGAGAGGCGTAGCAGTATCAGCAGCGATGGCCGAGTGGTTAAGGCGTTGGACTTGAAATCCAATGGGGTCTCCCCGCGCAGGTTCGAACCCTGCTCGCTGCGGCCCGGAGGGGCTGAATTTTTTTTTTTTGTCCTTCCGTGGCCCTGTCCTATTCCCTGTTTTGTGCGAGTTTTATTCCTCACGTCCCCTCTCCCGGCTAAAGGCCTCCGCAGCAACAGGAGCGGTTATGTGGGATGGCACNCTGGGAGGGACACAATGGATCACCTGCTTGTGCGGGGTGATCCCACAGCACACGGCACAGGATCACGTCCAGACGGCTCTGGAATATCCCCCGGGAGGGAGACTCCACAGCCCCTCCGGGCCGGCTGTTCCAGCGCTCGGTGACTGCACAGGAAAGCAGCTCTTCCTCACGTTCAGGTGTGAAAGGAATGAGAAGGAGGTGTCTTTACAAACACACTGTGGGTCTGCTGGTCGGTAAAGCCAGATACTGAGAGGTGAAAGAGGCAATGGGAGGAACCATAAATTCCATAGGAATTCCACTAATTGACACAGACCGTTACTCACTCAAGACTGTGCTAATCCCTGGGTTTAGAGAAAAAGAACAGAAACAAGAGGAAAAGAAGCGGGGGGGAGAGGGGGGCGTTTACACATTGAGAAAAGGGGTTTGTATTGAGTGATTCGGGAAGTCTGTACCTCAGCCAATGGGGAAAGAGAGAGGGAAACGCGGCAGGGAAATTAGGATCAATAGGAGGCTGCGTCCTCCAACAACTTGAGAGACCCCAGGGGAATGCCCCATGGCCTCTCCCCATATTCGAGTAAAGTTACAGGACTCCTCTGTCTCCTTTTTGGGCATAAACCTCTGGTGTTTGTGGATTAATTTTCCTGACAGGTGGAAATTCCTGTGCATCAGTTTCTGGCCCTTGCCTCTTGTCTCATTGCTGTGCACGAGGGAGCAGAGCCCAGCTCCACCTTCTTGACACCCTCCTTTAGGTATTAATACACATGAAAGAGGTCCCCTCTCAGCCATCTCTCCTTGATACTGACCAAGCCCAGCTCCCTCAGTCTTTTCTCACGAGAGAGGCTCCAGTCCCTTCATCATCTTCGTTGCCCTGTGCTATTTATCCTTTTGCAGCTCACCAGGCCGTGCCTACCTGCCCCTCCCCTACCCGAAAGGACAGTAGTACCAAAGCTGCAAAAGGTGCCAGAGCAAGTTTCTGGCATTGCACCTGCAGCCAGTGATAAGAGCCCTCGATGGAGGTGAGAGAAGGGCACCTGGGATTCGGGATTCTTTCACCAGCTCAGCTTCCAGGCCCTGTAGAGGGGACAGGCAGTGTCCAACCGCAAAGCTCAGGATTCATCCAATGGCTTACACACGGTGTCCCGATTTGCCCAAAGGGCTGTTGTTCTGCCTCATCCTACAGCTGATACAAAATAAATTAAATGTTGGCAGCAGCAGGCTTCTTTGTAAGGAATGGACTTGCTCCATCAAACCTTCCCTTTCCTGAAGGAAGCTGCTCTGATTCCTCCCGGACCTCCAGTGAGGGGGACCCTCGATCATCTTTTCCTGCCTTTTATGACCTTCTGCACACGCACGATGCACACACACACACACAATATGGTGATGAGGGGGGAAAAAGCCACCAAAGTTATTATGCCACTAATAACAAGGAAAAACAAAACAAGGCAGCATTCCCCCCCATCATCTGTGATTAGCTTCAACTGAGCTCTCACCACTCACACATATCAGTCTCCTCCTACGTGTGGCCCCAGCATTAGTGAAGGGCTGAAAAATTTGCAAAGTCAAGAAGGAGAAAGCTGGAAATATGAAAAAAGCTTGACCTTCCACAGAGGGTCAGATAGGCCAGAGCAGAAACAACCACTTTTCACTCCTCTGTCTTGACGACAAGAGAAAAACTCAACGCAAACACACATGCAAACCCATTTCTTCCAGCATATTTTGCTAGTGCAACTTAATCAAGAAACAGAGGCAGGGAAAGAAGAGGAAACACTGAATTATCTCTGCTGAGAAGAAAATAAAAGAAAGAGGGAACAAACAAATAATTGTTTAAGCTGGCAGCAAAAGGAACATTTCAAAGTGCTCCCTAGCGAGGGTTCCAGGGATTCCAGATTTGGGTTGTTTGTTTCTGTTAGGGCACATGCAAGTGCTCTGGCAGTGGCAAGCCAAGGGTGGACGTGGGGATTCTGGGGAAGGCTCAGATCCCTTGAAAGCGAGGACCTCGAGCAGCAGAGGGCACAAAAGGCACCCAGACCCAACCAGCTGCAACAGTCCATTCCTCTGTGAGGAAGAGGAGGAGCTCAGAGTCCTCTACCCAGCAAAAATCTGAGGCTTGAGGAAATTCTCAGCTAGTGAATGAGCAGCTCTGACAATCCTAACAAAGTAAACGTGGTTTGTGTAAGGACTGATGCCCAGAGGTCAAACTGCATCTCCCTAAAAAAGCTGTCTGTCCTTGGTGCCAAGAGCAGCACTTTTGACAGAGCAGCAAGCAAATCATTTTGTTGAAAACGTCGAGAACCACAACACATGTCAAGACTGGAAACTTTCTGAACGCTGGCAGCAAATCTCATTTTCTAGAAGTAACCCCTCTCCCTTACTTCTCCACCAGAAGGAGGGAGAAAGAGCAAATGACTGTGAAGATGGAATGGAGGAAAGAAAATTCATTCTCTCCAGCATCCATCAGGTATGACAGGTTAGGATATCCATCAGAGACCGAAAGCACGTAAGAGCTCCCAGTTTATACTGTGCACCACTGTAATGACTCAGACACGAGCCCTTCAAAGCTGGGACAAACAGAGCACAGGCAGAGTCTAATCTTCATTAACAAGGGAGGGAGATGAGATTAAGACAGCAAAGGTGAAAGCACAAACACACCCA
>VZTA01000415.1:151385-167948 GCA_013398855.1 Mohoua ochrocephala | reverse complement strand
GACTTGGCAACTCACCCAACGCAGGGTGTGTGTGTGCACTGGGCTGCAATAAAAACACCCAGCATAAACCAACCGATAAGCATCTGCCCACCTGACAGTGACACAGCCCAACAACCCACTGAGCTGCTTTATCTTTTGCTGTGTAATTTCATCGGCTTTACAACAGCCTCACTGCTTACACTTTCATTTCCTGAAATGAGAGATGAGCCTGCTGGGAAGGTAAGATAGCACTGTTCATGCTCAGGAAATTAAAGATACTGTGTATCTCTTTTAATAATCAGGATATTTGCTTCTATTGTAGAACATATAAACTGCCTTTTTAAAAAATGTCATTTAAAGAGGAAAACAAACAATCAAGAAACGACCTTACCTATCATTTAGCATTACTCAGCCTGACATTTTAAATCATATACTGTCTGTATTCATCATCTAAACTTTAACTCTTACACTGTCACTTGGCAAACGTTGGCAAAGCAACTTGGCAAATACTGGCAAAACAAGAAGGTTTGAGAATGTTCTAGTTCTTGACAATCTTACATGTTCTGCACTTGCACAAGCATAAAAACAGTAAATAAAGATATAATAGTTTTATATAATTCAAGAATCCCGCCAAGCTGTTCAGTTTCACTGTAAATAACTGGCTAAATAGTTGCTTAAATTCTGTTTGAAATAGTTTCAAAGCCCTAGAAACACGGCACTAAACAACGTGCCTTATTCTCTGTATTTTATCATCATTATCACCATGCACCTGTACCCCATCCGCTACCTCATAACTTCCAGATGAAAACTCTTCAGCCCTGACAAGTCCAGCAATGGCCAGGTTTTATCAATGCTTTTGACTGGACTCCAGAGGATCTGGGCTCACCTCACAACTCCACTTATTTTTATACCAAATCATTCAGAGCTGTAACAAATCACAGCAAATCAGAGCTCTCGGGTACCCAAAACATTCAGGACCCTTTATTAGCCACCTAAGTAACTCACAGGGGGAAGCCGAAGAAGAAAATAGGAGCTTACCACGCCTTGCAGAGAGCTGCCCTGCTTAAACCTGAGACTCACAGGCCCTAATCCAATAAATAGTGTCTGGGTTTGTTGCTGATATTCCCCACCCCCACAGACAACCCTTTGCAGCTGTTTCCACTTTGCAAAGAGAGTTAAAAATCTCTGTGGGCCCCTGAAAACCAGGTACACCTGACTCTATTGCCTTGATCACACCCTCACAGAACCTGAGATCCACCTCACAACCCCTGCCCCAGTTAGAATTTCAGCATGTGAAGTACATTAGGTGCTCACCAGTGCAGGGGCCAAAGCACCACATGATTGCTGATGGAATGTCAGGTGGGACATTTACTGGATCTTTTAATGCTACTAGCAAAAAAATTCTGAAATATATTTAAAGAAACAGATAAGCATTTTATGCTTGGGGTGTGGACCCTGAATGATCTAACACTGACTGATTTGGCAGGCGCTTGTTTCTTTACTTTCTGACATGAGAGAGAACTGGGCTGCCCATTTATTCCAGTTAGCTGTTGTTAGTGGCCAACAAGTCAGGTCCCACCTGGTTCTGGGGAATAAAAAGCAAAACAGGCTGCACAGGCTCTTCTTGTTTTCCGGTACCTCTGGGTTTGCTCTGCTAGGAATAGGTTAATTCAACTCAAGAAATAGAGAAAACTGGACCATTTCAAGTTTAACATATACAGAAGCAGGGGAAAAAAGTCTGTATTGGTGGTATAGGTGTACTGGAGCACCAGTCATAACCTGCCTACCCCGTGAGGGCAAATACAAATTACGGGACTGATCTCGAGCAGACTGTTGCAAAACAAGTTTTGCCATGAGCTTTCGCTGGGCTAGGAGCCTTCCAAATATCTGCAATTATCCATCCAGAACAAACATCCAAAGGTTCTTTGCCAAAACCAACCACGCAATAATTGGCTAATAATGACATCAGTTTTAATGACACAAACTATTAGTTTGCTGTTCAAAGGTCTATTGTATGTTCACTTCTCAAGGGAAACCAGCTCATTAGGTGCTAAATCATCCATCCAACGACTCCCTTTTACCTTTACCCGCAAGTGAAATGGGGAGAGGAGAATCTGGGCTGCCATCTGATTCAAAGTGCTCCAGCTGGCAGCATTCCCATCTTCTTGTTGGAGGGAAAATTGTTCCCTATTACTTAGTATCCTTCACATATGGCGAGAGTTTCTTCTGTTACTACTGTTTGACGTTGTTTACAGTCCCTCTTTATAAAATGGACCAAAAGTCTTTCTTGAGCAAATACCTTTGTATGAAGTAAAGCATCAAATGCACTTAGAAAAAAACCAAGCCAGTAGTTACATTTAACAAATATTACAGAGAATTATTAATCTCATCTCTATAACATTTTCAGCTGCAAAATATGCAAGGGAAAAGCAAGTACAATTAAAGATCATGTGCTATAAAAGTGGCTATTGGCACCAATGCCATCCCCTCTAGGGTCAGCACAGCTGTATCAGCACACCACCAGCACTCAGAGTTTTACAAACTGGGACCAACACAAGCAGCATCAACACTGGTAGCAGCCCCTGTGGAGCAGGCTGGCTCCAGGACACAGATGCCCACGAGGTCAGTAAGACACACCCGTTACCAGGTTCCACTGGCAGCACCTGGGTCACAGCCTGTGGCAAACAGGCCCCAAACAGGAGCAGCACAGGAACTCAGACAGCGCAGCATGGCCGAGCCACACACATCACTCCAGGGAGAGACAGACATCAGATTGTTTCCATGTGGGGACAGCACTGAACTTTCCAGGTTAAACTTTCCATTGCTCTGCCTGGGATTCATAACTGGACTCCTTAAGCTTTTACCCACCGAGGTGACAAATAACAAGAAATTCCAAAGGAATCTCTGTGGTGGGTGGAGGATTTAATTAAAAAGATGAAAGCAACACCTTTTCTGTATGCATGCAGTTTTATTTGCTGCTGATGGAATTATCTGCCTGCACAAAACCACAATGTCAATACCTGACATATTAGCCAAGTTTACAAAGAAGAAAACAAACACGAAATAAATAAACAACAACGTGGAATTTGAAAAGTTGCCCAAAGTATCAAAAACTTTTCATGTGAGATTTTGTACACATTAGTGCTGACTAGTCTGATTTTTCATTCCACACTGTACAAAACCCTGATAAAACCATGTCTAGCACACCTGAGCAAGGAGGAAAATTGCTATGAAGCCACAGGACAACGCTGGCACACGTACACAGGGGATCAGTTTTCCACCAATACATCTTAAGACAAAAATTGCTGTCTGGAGAAGTAATGTTCTGGAACTGCCTTACAAAATAAATAGCTGGTACAAAAAGTGCTCTCGTTAAGGTAGAAAACAAGTGATTTTAAGGAGTGCTTGATCTGTCACAGAGACCTGGGATAACAAGAACCTTCGTATTTCATCTATGGCATAAGATCACAATCCTCCTACAAGTTAAGTTTGTAACGAGTACGTTATAAATCACTGCAGTGAGTTCAATGCAATGGAGAAGTGAAGCAGAGCACAGAGTTGAGAGATAAGCACAGTTCTGTTTACAGTTCATCATCATACAGCTTTTGAAAGATCCTCGCTGAACAGGATACCCTGGAGTCCAGAGTTCTACTGAGAGTATGTTTTTCATAACATCACACTATTGAGAGAAATATTAATCACTACACAATATTTGAGAATACAGGAAACAATATATAAGATGTTAGATAACTTCACAAAATCACTTTACGTAAATACTGAAAAGGGCTTTGCTTATTAAACAGAAAAACCTCCATCTGTAATGCTCACAGCATGTGTGATAGATCAGTATTTAGACATTGACTGGAACAACACATCACAATCAAAAAATACAAAATACAAATAACTTATAACTGCTGGCAAAAAAAAAAATACTGAACTGTTGAACAGATGATCTCATGCTCTTGTGTGTTTCTCATTTTAGATCTCATAGTTTCTGAATTTCCTCAGGAGGTCTGATGGAGCATCACCTGACCAGCGGAAACGCAAGTGCCAGTAATTCCCCTCTGAAAATCCTGAGGAGGAAAAAAAAGAGAAAGACAACTAAATTATTATAAACATGTATAACATTAAATTTTCTGAAATAATACTTGATAGTCTTCCCAAAAGAAGTAAGAAAAAAGTGGTCCCTTCCGGTGCTCTTGACTAAGTGCTGACAAATACGAGCACCCTGAATCCTTGGCACGTTGGAACAAGAGCTCAAACACCAACCTTCAGGATAGAGATCAGCTGGGAAGAGTCCAAAGGAGAACAGCAAGAGCCACGGCAGCCCCTAAAGAGGACTCACAAAGGAAAACTGACCAAATTGCATTGGCTTAATTTAAGGAAGAAGAGATAGATGGTGATATGATAAACCTGCCCTATGATAAACCTGCAATCTGGGGCCTTTCAATACCAAAATGTGACCTTCCTTTTACAGGAAACTGAATCCTATGAGCAGAATTCGTGTTCAAATCTCTTCTTTGGGCTGAAATAGCCACGTAGGGTGGTAGTCCAGAATTCATCCAGGCCAGCAGACAAGAACAGAGAATGCCACAGTTTCAAAGTGGAACCCAATTCAATAATTTTTGCCGGACCAAAAAAAAGCATTATCAACATCCTAACATCAAGTATAAACACTGAAGTGCATACTGACCCTGTCAAATATATTATAATATTAACATTTATTAATGTAAATATATGCCACTGGATAAATGAAGCAAGGCACTTGATGAGTTTGTTTTTCCCATTCAAATACCTGGAAATTAAATTAAAACTTAAAAAAAACTGAGAAAGAAGATGCCTGCAAAGAAAATTCACCATTACAAGGAACGAATGATGTTTTCTTTACTTCAAAATTTTACTGTTCTACAGAGGATACAGTGATGATTTAATTACCAAAAAAAAAAGGCAAATAGTATGAAGTTGTAGATCATAATTTTTCAAAATCAAGTTTTCAGTTATGCCTGGCATACACTTCTTTGTTGAATTTTCTTATCTATTTTCTGCATTCCACAAATGTTTGGGATTCCATTAGGTTTTTCTACCCTCACAGTTCACCCTAATTTCCTGTTTAATCAAACTGGGGAGAAATGACAGGACTTTGTTTATCAACAGTTCTCTGCTAACATAGGCCTAAGATTGTGAAACTCCTGAAGGATCAGGCAGAGCAGAGGGTGGCCATGGCAGTGAGGAAGCTTTGATCAGGCACAGTGACCTAAACCACAGCCAGAAAGTGCTGACTGGTAGGTGACACTTTTGAAATACACATTTATTCTGGTGCATACACTATTTAAAAAAACCAAAACTGTTTGCATACAAAAGAAGCCTTCAAGTCTCAAATTTTAGACCTCATTAACTCATCAGATGCAAACTGTGCAAAAGTACTGAATAACGAATAAAAAACCCCAAACCTAAATATTTTACTTAATAGTTTTAAACTTTATTTTTTAAAAAGTCACTGAAAATAACTGCATTCTCTTTTGACTTTGTATTTTTATATATCAGAAAAATGAATCTTTCCATTTTGGTTGAAGCAATTTTTTTTTCTTCTTCTCCAGTTTCTGGTTTTACTAGCAAACAAGCAAGGAAACTTGGGATAGGGAGGAAGAAGCATCTGAAAACTTCAAAATTAAATAAATAATCAAAAGCATAAAACCCAAACCAAAATCCCAACCCAAAACCACATTAAAAAAGCTACAAGTTAAACACACTGTTCTGGAGAAGAATTTCTCATGACTGAAAGCCCCCATTCCAGGCCAGTCCTTGGATACTGCAATTTTCTGTAACTGCTGTTTTTACTTACTTGGGGAGTGTGGATTCTTTGAAGACTGTGGTTTCACATCAGGAATTGCAACATCTTCTTGCTCCCTGCTCCCTTCCAACAACTCATCTTTACTGTTTTCAGTCTGTTGGGTCCACATCTCGTTAGTTATGTTGTTGGTATTGCCAAAGTCAGGAGCTTCCAGCATTTGATCCTTCTTCCCTTGGACAGCCCAGTGCATTGACTGAAGGAATGCAAAAGTAACAAAGAACTAAGCCCGATGCTTTAAGGGTTTTTTTAATTACATTTTCTTTCTTATATTGCTGTAACAAATGGTTAAACAAAGCACACTGAGAAGGCTGCAGGTGAATAGAATAGGGGAAAGCATGGTTACATGTCACAAACAGCATTGGAAAGGACACTTTATGTCAGGTGGGGCTGAAGAATAAAATGTACATCAGAATTCTGAGGGCCTTTTGTCCAGCTCCTTCTGTCATGAATTCAGACATTTTTTAAGAGGGCTTGAGTGACTTCAGAAATGTTCATTTTCAAAGCTGTCTTTGACTCCAAAGTACTCTTTGAAAGCAAGGCAATTTGAAAAGATTTAGTATTAAAGTCTGTGGAATAACATCTGTTTGGAACTGAACTAAGCTTAATTGGATACTTCCAGCAGACATTTAAGCTCAGGCATAATGCTGTAGTTGAAGAGCCTCCGACTTCTCCCCTAAACAGAATTGAGACAGGCAGAATTGACACTGGAAACTTTTATTCACCTGCCTTAACATATGACCATGTAGCCTTGTAACTACCATTCACTCTAATAAGGCAGGAAAAAAATAATCCAGTATTATGGAATTGAGATCCACTAGGGACACGCTACCAAATCTTCTCAATAGCAAAATCAGGAGGGAAAACACCCTAAGAACCCCTGCCTCTGTCACAGGTCACCCCCCCTAGCCTAGCAGGGCCCCTCCAAAGCTCTGTGGGAAGCCCAGGGCTCCAAGGAACTATCTTCTGGATTTTTCAACGAGATCTTTATTTAATCAGATAGCATGAAAACCTATCTGATAAGCAATATACCAAAAGGAGAATATATTATAAAAAGGTCCCAGCTTCAACTTCACTTTGAAAAGAAATAAAAGTTTCCTACAAAAGCAAAGTGTGCTGGAGCATTTGATAACGGCCCTTAAGTTACTTAAACTTCCTATAACACATATAAAAGCAGCAACTTGATAAATTCACCCTAAAACTACTGGCCTAACACCCTTCTGTGAATGGGCTTCTGAAGCCCTCCAATTTCTTCTGAATTTCCTTAACATCCATACTGCAAGAATTGCTCTCCACTCTTCCCAAATCCTGGCACTGCAGCAGAAGTGCTGTAACTCATCCCCTCGCTCTCTGCAGTTTTTTGTCTGGGCCAGCCCGACCTCCCCTCCTCCTGAGGGCCCAAACTCGGCCACCACCAACCGTTTTCACGGAGCTGCTCAGGGCCTCCCACTGCTGGAACGGGATGGTGACTCTGCTTCGGCGCCAGTAATCGTAGCGCGCCCGGCTCTCTTCATTAGTGAGAGTCTCCTTGGCTTGCTGCAGCTTCTGGAAATTCTCCACTAGGACACAAACCAAAAGGATACTAGAGACAATGCTTGTTTGGCAAAGAAATGAATTCAGATGCCAAAGGGGACCTGCCAGCAACAGCTCAGAGCAAACTAAGTAGAGGAGAAGGCAGAAGGAGAAGCAAGCGACGGAGGGATGTGGTTCTGGTTCCAGCTTGCACAGTTCTGGCTGCTTTAGGATCACGGCACCGCTGGTGGACTGACACCCTTGCAAATCAGGACTAAAATGTTCCTTTGTCTACCAGCTTCAAAAGCTCCTAAATTTGAGAGAAACTTACAGAGTACACAGGTAAAAGGCACAAGTCAGCCCCTGCAGACCCCTCAAAAAGGGAAATTAGAGCAACAATGCTTAGAAGGAACACACTGAGATCTACAGCAGCATGGGAGTCAGAGCAGAGCACAGCAACAAGAACCATGAGCAAGGATAAAAAAAGATGAGCAGGAACTGACAAACAAGAAGAATAATCTAAATATAGTTCAGATTAATTAACTTGTGCATTTTATTAGGTGTGTTTTCTACGTATGCTAAATTGTTATCCAGACTGCATGAATGAGAGCTCTCCTTTTTCCCTACAGGGTAATTTTTCATGGAATGATTACTAAGGATGCAGCTGCATGTTACTATTTGTGGAAGGGTTATAAAGATTTAGACTTCATCTATGACTCACCTATGTTACAGTGATCTATTATTATTACTATTAGTCATTTATTACAGTTTACAAATTAGAGAGATTTCTTTTGAAATGCACTACACCCAAACACTAATCAAAATTGATAACTGTAAATCAAACAAGAGACAACAGGCTCAGAGAACAATTGTACTAGGTTTCCTTATTCTAATGTTACTAGTTTTTAACAAATAACAGGTCTACTTTAATTACTCTTTATTGAACTTTAAGCTGATGAAATAATAAAATACAGTAAACTCTCACTAGTACTGTAAAAAGGTATTTAAAGTAAACAAGACATGTTCAGGTAAAGAGAGCATAAAACATCTCTTTGTGACAAAGCCACTCTGATATTTGGCACTTGGCTCCTGTTTTTTGTTACTCAGCTGTGGTGCGCTCTGCCCAGGGCTGTCTGTGGCGGTGAATGGGTAACACTGGCTCCAAATAGCTGAGGTGCTGCTCAGCCCTCCCATCTCTGAGGAGCTGCACCCTTTCATCAGCACTGATGTCAGCTGCTGTTCTGCAAACAGAGGCTCCTCGTGGGGCCGGCTTCTCTTCACTCCCAGGCATTAAATTACATTAAAAGAAACTAAAGCACATTTCATGGTTCCTCACGGGCTCGTTCCTGGAAGTAAATCAACTGATTGACGCAAGCGTGGCACTTGAATGCCACTGAGCACGGAAGTGCACAAACTGCATAGGTCTAGGAAGGGACACACTGCAGAAACAAATTCTGTATTAAAAGACATCCTACTGAAGAGAGAAAAATAATTCAAGGTCCTAGAAAACAAAAAACTCCAACAAGTGTCTTCCTGCTCTAACACCTGAGTGTGCAAGTCTTAGAAAGAATATTACAAGCTTGCTATTTAAATAGAATATGCTCAATGCACATGATGATTAAAATATATTGAGGGGAAATAAAGTTTTAAGGCTGAATTTAGTATCTTGGCCATGCTGATAGAAGAAAAAAATAGATCATTATTAAATAGGAAAGACTACATACCTGCTTTAGGGTTTCCAGGATGCTTGTCAGGATGACATTCAAGGGCTTTAATCTTATATTCTGCAAGAATTTGTTCAACCTAAACAAAATATTGAGACAAAGTGAGTAAACACAGAAAGTATTTGCAAATTTTCTTTTTGAAAGAGGCTGGGAAGAACAACAAAGAATGCTGAAAGATTTTGTCCTATTCAATTTTTCAAGCTTTAGTACAAGCAAAGTAGGCAACAACAACCATCTGCAAGTGACACTGCTTATTTAATTTCATTTCCATGCACTCATCCTTAGTCTTATTTCTGTGAGACTCAGACATCCAATTTGGCTCTAGAAAAATGTGCAAAGACATTTGACCACTGAGGGAAAATGCATCAGTTCAGCTGCTCTTTACTTTGCTTCATCAACTCTAACTTTCAACAGAATCTCATGGCAGGAAGCAAAGGCCCTCTGTAGTGCTGAAGATCGATTGGTGGGATTAGGTGGCTTCCTGCATATCCTCTTCATAGGAAATTCAGCCAGCATCACATGAGTTTTCCATTTTGGATACCCCAAGATAACTTGCTAGACAATCAGCATTTCACATTCTTTCTGTCAAATTAATTCTCTGTGCAAAAAGGTTGGCTTGGAGTAGAATAGATTTATAACCAAAATTAGAATATTGGCATGTATTAGTTTGTCAGTTAATTACAAATTCCCACACTGATTGTAATACCATAAAGTATTACAACCACTGGAAAAACTAAGACATATTAACAGTTAAAATACAGGAAGCTACTAGAGTGGGCATCAGCTTAGATTTTCAAATGTTTAGTGCTTTGCCAAGTATCTCGCTGGTTATTATAGTTCAGAAGCCAAAACTTCTTTATATCATTCCAGTTCAGCTTAAGATTTCACAATTTGCCCTAAGGTATCAAATAATTACTATTCTTTCCCATACTACAAAGGCTGTTTATACAAATTCCTCATTTGTCAAACCATGAGAGCCACATACAATTTAAATTATTTCTTTCAAAGTTAAGTCTCACTACATTTTTTCTTTAGAATAAAATTACACTCAACTAGCTGGGCAAATTCTGTTGGCATATTCTGGGAAAAAATGTGGTCTACGGTGGTATCTTAAGAATTCTACACTTTTCACTCTGCTCAGTAGCTTCTTCCAGAGGGACAGAGGTAATGTGGTGTATTTACAGTCAGTAAGATGCTTAAAAACACATAGAGTGTACAGACAACTTGGTGAGACTGGTTACTGTATAGCCAGCTACCATCTCTAAAACATAGTTACTTAAAGGGGAACTTTGAAGTTAAAATGTGTACAGAGGGGTAAAATGTAGCAAAGGGGTAGCATGGAAGTCTTCAGCTTTAAAGAAAAATCAGTAGAAAGAAAAGTTTATAGGAAGTTTACACAACATAAATGAAATTTATGTGAAATATAAAGTGAGGTGTTTTACCAAGAAAGGCATCCAATACCCACTATAAACAAATAGCATTGTTCTTGAAGAAGGATGTCGATTAAATCTCCCCTCTTCCTGTCACATCTGAAGTAGGTGTCTGTGAGCTCAATTCTACCAGAAGCCAACAATGAACTTGGTTTGTGTTCTGAATACAGAAAAAAATCTGTAGAAACTGAGAGTATTTCTGCTTAAACTTAACCAGGTCCAACCAAGAACAGGATATTCAGCAGCTCAGAGGAAGGTGCTGCAGCTGGGAGTGTGCTGGGTATGCCCAAAGCAGCCTGTGCCAAATACTTGACTCCTGTACAAAGCAGTGTGATTGTAAAATCCCTGTAATGCTCCAAATTTCTGTGAGACCCCAGAAAGAGCTGTGCAGGGTCCTGAGGGGAGGCGATCCTGGGGCTCAGTCAGCCTGGGATCTCCGAGTTCTTTCTCCTATGTCAAAAACAGTGCAGCAATATCTGCTGCTTCTCCCAACAAATAATACTTGACAGCTTGTTTTTCAGGACCCATTAGCATTTATTCCAGCTTTTTAATTTCATTTTTAAGCAATTTGAAAAATCATTATCAGATGTACTTGAACTGCTCATTAATTGCTAAGCCCTTAAGGAATTAGCGTGAGGTAGAAAACGAGAAATAGCATCTGCGAAACAAGGCTGCGTGGAGACTTGAGCACTGCCCTCTGCTGGGATCACTTCTAGGAGTTTCTTCAGGAAAAGCTTTAAATTTCCTTCTGTGACACACCGAAGATGTTTACTCCTGATCTTTATACTTGACCACTAGGACAGGTGAGAGCATCTGACTAAACCGACTGAGCAAAAGACAGCTTTTATCTCCAGTGAATACATCCCTCATTACAGCAGCGTAATCAAAACTCCTCTTCCAAATCAGAAACACAATTCCAGTTAACATAACAGCTAAGTTAAAAAAATTTTTAAAAATTAGCATACCAGACTAGCAAAAAAAAAAAAAAAAAAAAAGTTACATGGACACCTCTAACATGATGCATGCTTGTTTTGGCTGCAAATCACCCAAAAATTGCTTAGCTAAACCTCATTATAAAGTGTGTATCTGCTACCAAAACAAATTAGTAAAACTAGTATTTGAATGTTATTAAAAACAGCCTTTAAAAAACATTAATATGGTAAATGATAAAGAGATACCGTTTTTGTTTTCATCTGAACCAGTGAATACATTTTTTAAAATATTGTAATATGTATAAAGCCCAAGAAATTCAGCAGCATTATCAGTGCCCTAAAGCTATGAACTTTCATTGTATTACTTATACATAAATAGCTCCTTTTCATTTTTCCAAACCAATAATACATATTCCAAACTATTATTTGGATGCTGTCAAACACATGCAATTGGGTGCTGATTCATAACAATTTCACATGTTGAGCTACACTGATAAATAAACCGTTATTTCAGCTCTCTCCACAATCCAGTTCTACATGGCACTTGCAATCTAAGCCTTACTCCAGGCTCTTAACATCGGTACACAGGAGAGAAAATTGAGCTTTCCAAGGGAGATCCTACAAGTGGCAATAAAGAACGTTCACAAGTCACTTCAAATATTCCTGCCCGCAGAGACGCGACTGCAAATTCCCTGCAGACACACGAGCACGTTCAAAGTGTGAATAAGCTGGCGGGGAGGGAGAGGCTCTTACCGTCGCTAGCTCATCGCATCCCAGCAACTTGTAGTAATCCTCCAGGTCCTCCGGGTTGCAGTTCAGGATCGCATCCATCGGCACTGGTCCAGCGGGCTTTTTCCAGCCGGCGCGGAGGCTGCGGAATACAGCGTCAAGTCAAGAGCTCACACGGGAGTTTGAAGTAGCCCAGGGCAACAGGCAGTTCCCAGTCCGGGGCACAGCTCCGTGCGGCGCTTTTGAACGCTGGCAGCTGACACGCACGGATCTGGGGTGTTCCCCGCTGCCATTGGTCCCCGCACGATGCCAACCCGCCCGCACGGACCCGCTCTCGGCAATGCTCCCTGGGATTTGTAGTTACCAGAGTCACTCCAAGGTTAAACTGTGGCTCCCGTCCAGAGCGCAGAGTTCTGGACACTGAAACGTGGCAGAGATTTCGCTCGCGCCATCACCTGTGCAGCCACTGCAAACCAGGCGCACACCGAGAGACTTCGCTGCACCTGAGCCATTTTCTTCTCAATTTTTATTTGCAACTTTTGCCACCATCTTTGACCAGATGATTAAATGGGTGATTATAGAAAAGAGTAAGGATTACTTCCAAAATAACGATTACATGGTGCAAACTTTGGAGAACAAGTACCAGCTTGCCAAAGTCTGTCAGAGTTCTGCCAGTCAGCTCAACAAAAAGGGGGCAATCCTCACTCTCTGAAGGCTTCCTTGGGCACGTACACACTACTTCCTCAAAACCAAACAGCAACTGTACATCAGGAGCATGTCTGACAAATTAAAACTACCCAAAGACATGAAATACTCGCAGTCTACTATCAAATTAAATACCCTTTCTCATGCTAAAGTACTTTCAGACTGCGTATTGAAGGTCTGTGCTGTGTGCAAAACACGTTTGTCATTTTACAATGAGGTGAAATACCTTTAAGTTACCAAGGCCTCAGCCCAACAGAGACTCGGGACATGTTTGGTGTCACCCATGATCTGTTGATTTCAAAAGATTACTTCCCAAATGTAACATAACCAGCCGCTGAAGTCTTTCCCCTGGAGCCTTAGGAGTTCTGTTTTTACTTTTCCCACCCCTGCAAGAGCTCTGTAATCCAAGATGTTTCATGTCATTAAATCCTGATGATTCTCTAACACTTACAAATAGATGCTGTGAGTAATTATACAGTTCTAGATGCAGGGACCTTGTAGGAGAACAGATTCCCAGGATGCGACCAAGGCTGGAACAGGCCTTGTGTGAATCAACGAAGGAGCCAGTGGCCATTCAGAGCTATTTATGAATAACAAATATATAATTTTTGTATCCACAAGTGCTTTATTATCTGCATTATTAATGTTTTGCAATGACATTTAATATTAATCTTCCACCACTTTCTTTTCAAGGTTGCATTGTCTGAAATTTTCTACTTTTACTGCACGTTCAGATAGCCTACTAAGATTTTAAAATACACAAAGTAAATAAAAGAAGCAATAATATTAAAAGAAAAAGCACAAGCCTTGGTGAAACCACTTAAATCTGATAAAAAACTCTACCACCATATTCTTCTGAGTAAATAAAACAACAGAAATTTTTTTCCATGTCACTACAAGTGGAAGAATTAGCAATTACAAATCTCTCCATCTCCACCCTTCATAACTTAATAACCAGAAGAGTACAGGAAAGAAAGTCTTTTAACAAGAGAACATGTAAATATTTAAATAGGTTGTACTCTGGGGGAGGACAAAAAACAAACAGCTGTCCCTCCTCTCAACAGCATTCCTGACATCCCTTCCTTTTCCAAGTATTCCTTGCGTATTTGCGTAAGTTGAAAGGGAAGCTCTTTAACCCTTTTCCCCTCCAGCTTTCAGTGGCTATTTCTGTGCTGCCAGGCAGCTGCAGGTCCAAGGGCTGCACTCCAGGGGCAAACCTGATACCTGCCAGCTGTGTGTTCCAAGGGAATGTGCTCCCTGGAGCCTCTGGTCGGGCCACACAAACCAGGGCTCTGACCCAAACTGCAGCAGTGCCCACACTTGAGCCCCTGTACAAAGGCTCCCACAGCACCAGCTGCAGGTTTGCGTCTGGAGGACACGAAATACACTGAATAATAACTCAGGCTTTTACTGCTCCTACTGACTTCAGAGGGGCAACTCCCAAAGCATCATCAAAAAGGAGAGCAAGAGCACCCATATGAAACACACGGAACAAAATACAAAGATTAGCCCCAGGACACAAAGCTCATTTAAGAGGGAATTGCAGCGCAGGAGATGGCACAGATTATTGCCTACACATGCTGTGGTTAGTGCTGCTCAGGACGTACAAACTGTTCTGGAAATGAGGAAATCTCGTATTTGTTCTCTGTACCCAGTCACCAACGAAAGGTGTCTCTCAGTCCTAACACATATTGACAATTCTGTCTGTTCAGAGCGAAGAGCAAAACTAAATTCTGCTCCAGTGTAACAGGACATTTACCAACAACTTGTAAAAGTCATAAATGGCCCTTTAAAAGAAACAGTAAGATCTGGAAATCTCTATTTGAATTTATTCCTGTAAAATACATCAAATCTTCCGGGACCAGTTCTTCTCGACTGACTTCAGGGGTTTTGCTTCCTGAGGGCAGAGAACACATCCACAAGAAGTCCAAGGTACAATACACCTCATGTGAGTTTTGCATGTTGCGCCCCATCCTTGTCCTCACATAAGCTCAGAGCTGCAGAAACAGAAGAGGACCCAAGCACTGCCAAACTTCCCAAAATAAGGGTAACTCCTGCAACACCATCGTTCACGTGGAGAACTGTCTGCAATATCAGAGGTGGCTTTAGGATCCCTGAGTCACTCCCTCACCGATACCTTCACGGAAAGCCTCAGATCCTACACCTACATCACTCGGATAATTTTGTCCTCAGGACACAGTCTTCACACAAATAACCGCCAAAACAAAAAGCCCCACCTCCCATTTATATGCCGACAAAAGCACCTTGCAAGTGCTTTTAAAGAAATACGAATCTTGCCTCAGCTTCCAGAAGGAAAAAGAATGCTTGCATACAAAGTTGCACAGAATAATAAAAACCTTCTGATTCACATCTGGTTACTCTGTAGCTTGTTTTGAAAAGCAGGTAGTGTGAAAAACAGTATGTATCTATTTTTCAGGGATGTTACTACCTGAAAGAACCAGGAAAAAAACCACCTCCCTCCCCCTACAAAGACCACCTATAAAGTTAATTATCCATAAAGTAATCCCTTTTGAACCCATATGTACCAAAAACTTTAACCCTAAGGTTTTTTTAAAGCTGTTGGTTATCAAGGCCTGCAAGGAGGAAATTCTACCTATCTAACCTGGGTCTTACCACTAAATTTAGGAATTCCATTGTATTAAACACACTAAAACTATTCTGCAAATAGCTTGTGATGTCGAACAGTAAGAAACCAGTATTTAAATTTATATCCACGAAGTTTAGACCAAAGTTCTGTGTTGGTGGCAGTCCCGAGAAAAAGGCCAAGTTCTACCTAGTCCAAACTCCCAGGTGGAAAGAAACTACGCCATGGAAAGTCCACGTGTGGCACCTCCTGTTCGCTATGCAGCGATGGTCCCGCTCCAGCGTCCAGGTGGAGCACCAAGGATTGCTCCTACACGCCACATAACAAAAGAGATCACTGGGAAACCGGGCAGAGCAGCCGCGCACACCCTGCAGGGCACGGGAAACACAATGAAGCTGGGGCCGTTACTCGAGCAAATCCCAACTCTCGCCGCTTACCATCAGGTCTCTCCTACACCAAGCAGGCTCCATTCCTAAAGCAGCAGTGGTTTAGACGGGTGCTGACCCCCCAAAAAAAGCTCCTGCACCCTGGGAGCTCAAGCACCGCGATGCAGAATCCCAGGTGGGGCTAATGGGTTATCCCGGAGGATAAGGGACAATACCTTAGAGCATCCCTGCCAAGAGGCCGCGGTGCCGGTGCGCTCCCTTAGCAGGCAGGCAGCGGCCGTGCCCTGTGAACACCCTCACCCTCAGCTCAGTGTGCTCAGAGAGGCCGCTCCGAGCCCCCCGGCCCCGCTCTGCGGCTGGGAATGGGCTCAGGGGGCAGCCCTGCCGGGCGGCTTCCCCCTGGCCGGGTGCCGCACAGCCCAGCAAAGGGCTCTGCAGCGGGGAGCTCGCTCCCGGGAAGGGGCGATACCCTGACGGAGAGCGAGCCCTGAGGGCTTCTCACGCGGCTGGCGAGGAGCGAACACCGGAGCCGCCATTTGCCCGGAGCCGCCAGCCGGGGAGCGCAGAGGAGCCGCGCGCGGTCAGCGCTCCGCAGCGGGCGGGCTGTGAGCGGCACACGGCAGGGACGGGAAGGGAGGGCACGGGGGCAGCTGCGGGCGGGCAGCCGGGCCGGGCCGGGCCGGGCCGGTCGCGCCCCTCAGCGCTCCCTCAGG
>VZTA01000415.1:99277-150638 GCA_013398855.1 Mohoua ochrocephala | reverse complement strand
GCCGGCGAGTGCGGCAGCCGCGGCTCCCGATCCACGGCGGCTCCGAGCCGTCCCTGTCACGGCCCCTTGTGCCGGGCGCCGCGCAGGGACAGCGCCTCGGCTCTCAGCCCTGAAAACATTTATTCTGTTGCGTTGCTGGCAACAAGTTATTAAAAATGAAAAATCATAAGCCCGGTTTCCTTTTCATAATCTCTGCCAATTATTTCTGATCTTTAGAAACTTGCCCATAAAGCTCAGGAGCAGCAGTCTTGACCAGTTCTTTAAATAACTTCAAGTGACTGTCTTGGTTAAGATTTCAGCGACTGCAGCACAAAACTAAACTATAATCTTTCTTAAAAGTTTCTTTCAGATCATATTTGAAGTGTACTGGCGGGCAGCATCACTGTGAAAGTACCTCACAGTACAAACAGATCAGATTTGAGTTGTTTCTTGTTGGAGTTGTTAATTTTGGCTTTTTTTTAAAGGCGGTGGAAAGACTTATTAAAATGTACCAACACTGCATTCTGCCAGTACAGTCTTTACATTTTATACTGGAATGCAGTTAAAGATATTTTATCTTTAACTCCGTAGTAAAAACTCTACAGAAAATTTCTGCCTGTGCAAAAGCAATCCAAAAGGAACAGAGGTATAGGATAAACCTGGAACAGCCTCAGTATTTAAAAACTCCATTGGAACAGCTCAGAGCAAAGCTAATGATCTCTTACCAGTGCCTTACACGAAACCTTTTGCTCAGGTCCCTCAGATCCTCAGGCGTGTTTTGCTGTGGCTGGCGTAGTTCTGGCAAGCGTTACTCCCTGTGGTCCCTTGAGGAATACACAGGGAGTGTTACAATTTAAACTGTTACTTTATCCTGCTTGTATCTGTCACTGTTTCTTAAATCCCAGACACTGTGACCTGTATGTGAGCAGTCTTTCACAATGTAAGCTTTGGTTCTTGATACAGAAGCCATAAAGGTCGTTTAAGTTAAACTTGCACCTCGCAGTTACCGATGTGAACTAATGCGTTTTTTCCTTCACTGACTTCATGCATAATGAGATGGAACTGAAATGCTGTAAATACATAGAATAATAGGAAATAGTAATGCCCATGAGCACCTGTGGCCTCAGAAGAACAAGACAGGAAGAACCAACAGCAAATTTCTGTCTTTGACCTCTTTCTGTTCTAATCAAAAATAAAGTATTTATGCCAAGAAGGGAAAGAACAACACAACCTCTAAATAAAAAAAAGATGGTGTTTTGTGGTGTTCTTTGTTTGAGAATTGAGTGGAGTAACAGCTAAAACAATGTAGGGGATTCCTCAGTTCTTCAGATAGAGACTGAGAACTATTATAGTGATTCTTTGCTTTAGAGAGCACAACTGAAATTTGTTCTTTGTTCATATCTTAGATTTTCAACAAATGAAGCTACAGGTGCTGAGGCTATTTCTAATAAAGCAAATAAAAGAGGTTTAGTAATCTAAGTTCTAATAAGCTGCTCAGGTTGGAATTTAGATTTCCCCTTCAGTGTGGGCTCAGTAACACAAGTGTCTTGTTCTCCTCTGGACTCGTTCATCGAGGTCTGAGATGAAGTTAGATTGAGTTACTCTGGCTTAAGGCCACGGGCTGAGCTAAGGTGACTCTGGCACTCTGAGCCAAACCCAGCTGCAGGGGCAAATGAACGAGAGAAACTTAGTGAAGGTGGTTCAAGGAAGCATTTTTTTTTGTGTCACACCTGAAATATCATAAAGTGTGTATGTGGTCACCAATACAGCTCAGCTGCAAGGTCCTCACAACAACATCCTCACAAAATTCTGTAAATCTGTTGTAACGAATGTGCATTTGTGGGTTTCTTTCAAACTGCTGTTAAAATGCTCTTAAAACCTAGTCAAAGATCTGTATGCAATGGTGACGTTTTCATTTTACCCAGTCTTTTAATGAGCTGAATGCAGTGAGAATTGTAAGGGAAAGACATTTTTAATTACACTTTTAAAACATTTGGATTTTTTCTGTATTGCAATATCTGTAATGCCCAACACTTTGGAGAATGGCATTTCACCAAGGTCAGCATCCAGCCCCCTGAAGCCCAGAATTAAGGTAGCAAACCCTGCAGTAAATCTACCGACAGCTTGAAAGTGTTTCTATAAACGTGAAGAAAAATAGACATTTTCTATGCCTAAGTGACAAAACTGCCAATTGAGCATGTGATTTTAGCTTTTGGGGTGTATTTGAAGATATACCTGTGCCCTTGGGCTGGACTGTAACCCCCTGGTCGTGCTGTCTTGCAGAAAACTTCCTCTTCAGCGATGAAATCATAGCCAATGGTTTTCACTCCTGTGACAGTGACGAAGACGACAGAGCCTCACATGCAAGTTCCAGTGACTGGACCCCAAGACCACGTATAGGTAGAAGCCTGGAGCATGTTCTTAGATGCTCTTTGCCTTCGAACATTCATTTAATTCTCCCCAGTCTTCAAATGATTTTTCCTGTCGCAAAAATATTGGCAATTAGCGCTTGTGAATGGCTTAGAGGTGTTGGCTGTATTCTGTATGTTATTTAAGGAGCTTAAAAATGAAGCCTTTGAAACTTGCTGTATTTTGATTAAAATTGTCAATGTCTTTTTTTATTCTTGTGTAGAAATCCTGCCACGATCCCTATTAAAAGTATACAATACAGACTCACTAAATTAAACTGATTTGTGGCATATTTCTGTAGCCTGCCTACTTAATATTAATTCTTTAAGGAACAAGAAGATGATCCCTGTATGATTTTAGGACAGTGAGCCCCAATCTCAAGTGTTTCTGGAAAGATTGATTTAATGGCTTTAGGAGGTCACGTCTGAAATACTTCATGTTAGATGACCAAAAAAACAACAAAAATCCATGGATTACTGGGGTCTCTGTGTCTCTTTAGAGCCATGGTTTATAACACCACTAGAAAGTATATGTATGTTTGTTGTCTCTTCAGCTTATTCCTGTAAATATCAAATGTTGGGAAAATACAGGTGGAGACACATTGTGAAAATCCTGTTGCACCTCTAAAAGCCATTAAGTTTGCTGTCAACTGGGATTTCTCCCTTGACTGACTTCCTATGAAATCCTTCATGGGTTAACATAAAATAATGATAAATAAATAAAATGCCCAGCTCTCACTTCAGAGTTTAGACCAAAATACAGGGGAATTGATGAATGGAGCATTAAACTGGATTCATGAAACTGTAGTAGCAAGCATTAATAAATGGAACAATGACCATGATCATCTGCAGTACCTGACTCTATTCTAAATATCTGTATTTTTTAAATTTTCTTAGGTCCCTACACTTTCGTTCAGCAGCATCTCATGTTAGGTACAGACCCACGGACGATTCTGAAGGACCTGCTGCCAGAAACGATCCCCCCACCTGAACTGGATGACATGACTCTGTGGCAAATTGTGATAAACATCCTTTCAGAGCCACCAAAAAGGAAGAAGAGGAAAGACATTAACACCATTGATGATGCTGTGAAACTTTTGCAGGAATGCAAGATGATCATGGTCTTGACTGGAGCTGGGGTAGGTATTGCTCCAACGACAGTGTGAAAATGTGGAAACAGGTTGGTCCAATACTTCAGTACAGCGTGCAGGGGATGGGACCAAATCGCTGTGCTGGGGGGGAAGAGTCCAGTCCCCTGCAAGGACTGGAACTTCCATTGGAAATTACACCATCTCTCTTCTCATAACAAAATATTCTTAGACATAGAAACTCATAAACAGCTGCTTCCATGCAAAACGGTTATGGAATAACAACACATTACCTCTCTAGAACATTTTCTATCCCAGTCTTCAGACAAAGGTGATGACTTTTTTAAACAAAATCTCGGTGGATCTCTTACAATATCAGATGGAGCTTGAGGGACTAGAAGAATAGGATTTGAAAAGAAAAGAGTTGGGGGACAGAGGAGGAGGATGATCATAAGGACAGTTTGATCAGATTTCAACAGACCGAATGTTACTTTCGGCACGTGCTGCTCTGTGATGGTGATAATACTCACTGTTTGACTAAAGAACATTTCTGAACTGCTGCACATTTGCAGCTCTGTACCTGTGCACCAGATAATTTCCTGCTTCTGTTCACACACAGATGGTGTGACACGATTCAGAGCAGATGAGTAATTCCAATCAGCTTTTAGAAGAGCACTGCTACTCCTAATCTTGCTCTTTCCATACTTTCATACACCTGTTTCTCCTCCTCTTCCCATGATATTGTGGGGTAGTCAGAGACAGTAATTTTAGTCCTTATTGGCTACTACAATGCTGTGATAAGCAACGTTTATCAGTAAATTATTTTATCAAAAAGGGTTTATTCTTCAAAAGTAAGAATATATTTTTCAGAAGTAAGACTATTCTGTTACTGTGTTAGCATGTAAGAAAAAAAAAAATCAACCACCATATCTAAGCCTGAGTTGGCAGATCAGTGAACACTTATTACTTAAATTTAATGCAATAATATTCTAAATTTTTGTTCACATCTTACAAAACTTCCAGTGGTAAAAGCAAGTTCTGGTATCCTGTTACTGCCTGTGTGGATTGTACTAAAGGGTTTTTGGTCCACTTGTCAGATTTTGTTTCTGTGCTGTTTCTTCTGCTTGTGATTTGAGAATTGTTACATTGGATCAAAAAAAAAACGGGGAAAAAAATAAAGAAAAGAAAAATAAATACAGATAACCCAGACTGGTTTTGTTCTTAATGTTTCTGAGTACTGAGCATACAGAAATGTGGTTTTGCAGAGTTTGTATCATAGCAACACTTTATAGTCCAAGATGTAGTTTCACTTATTTCAGATTGCAAAAATATCTTTCAGGTGTCTGTGTCTTGTGGAATACCTGACTTTAGATCCAGAGATGGCATCTATGCACGCCTTGCTGTAGACTTCCCAGACCTTCCAGATCCTCAAGCAATGTTTGATATAGAATACTTCAGAAAGGATCCCAGGCCGTTTTTTAAGTTTGCAAAGGTATGGTTTTCCAACAGTTCTTGTCTTGGTCAGTAAAGGCAGATAACAATATTAAAATGCACAACTCAGATAGAAACTAGAAATGTTAAGCAACATTCTCTCCCTCTCTCTTTTTTAAGCTTATTTTACTGTTCCTGTTGTAAGTTCATGATACACAAAACCATTTCAGATGGTTGAAAAGATCTCAGTGATATTAACAGTTTCAAAAGCAGCGATTACATCTCTTGGACAAGAAGGAATTGTAGAAGCTGTAGACATAGGGAGAAACAAAAAAAACCCAATTGCATTTAGTCTCCAATTTTCTTGGGACCAAAAAAATCAAACCTGAGATATAAGAATTTCTACAGGACCAGTAAGGACTTGTGAAAATCAATCACCACCGGTTGTGCTGACTCTTTCGTCCCTTTGCTCACAATTTATACTACTGGTCTGTCATGTTACAAAGACGGGAAAAGAAGACCCAGTGCATTGTCTGCTTGGCTTTCTCTGAGAGCTTCCTATCCAGATACTAGCAAATTTTGATGCTTACTAGTATACCTGGTTCCTTTGGGTTTTAGTATTAAAAAAACACCACCCCACCCCCCCTAAAACCAACCCCAAACCAAAAAACACCACAGCAAGCAAAAAAATCAACTTACTTGAAGCCTGTCTATACACAGGTTTTACCAGAAAAGTCCAAATTCAATTTAGCTGATACTTTTTATACTTTTTCCCTCCTCCTTCTCCCTTTCTGTCCATCAGAATAAATGTTTCTAGTAACAAATACTGAGGTCACTTGACGCTTACAAAGGAGAAAAAGCTTTCCTATTTCATAATTCTCAAAACCAGAAAAAGATCTAAACATTGCTTTTATGCTGTGCAAAGAACAAAATGCCAGCTTGCACGGAGCAGTTCATCCTGCCACGATGAGAAGCTGAGCTGGGGGAAGAGGGGTTGGATGCCAGAGCAGTGGTAAAGGGCACAGGGAGGGAGCACGGTAACGGCTGCTGTGATCGCTGGGGACAGGGGTCAGCTCAGTTCAAGGCTCTGTATCCATTTCCACTGTGTAATGTGCTTCTGAATTCCCTAGGAAATCTACCCGGGACAATTCCAGCCATCGCTCTGTCACAAGTTCATCGCTTTGATGGATAAAGAAGGAAAACTACTTCGCAACTATACTCAGAACATAGACACACTGGAACAGGTTGCAGGAATCCAAAGGATAATACAGTGTCATGGTTAGTGGGTTTAGTTTCACTTACTTTCCTTGTGGGAATTCTTACTGGTGCCTGTGACAGGGTAATCGCTGTTGGAACTAAACTTTCTTTCTTTGAATTCCTGTTTCTTGCCAACAAATATTTCCCTTGCCAACAAATATTCTGCTTTTTAAATGTTGAAATTTTGTTTTAGACAGCTTACATGTTTAAATCAGAAGTGTTTCTAGTGGAAATAACTCCTCTCAGGAATTGAGGTTGATGAAGTCTCCATGTATCAGTGAAGATCCACATCCTGTTGGCACAAGCTTAGACTGTAACTTCTAAAATGCATTTGGTGCTTCTTGATCTGTGTGAGAACGTAACATGGAAACCAATCTTGCCATAGGTCCCTCTCACTGCCCATCAATGGAACGGGAGTCTGGGTGTTACCTGACTCTTTATTTCGGTTATATTCCACTGAAATCTTAAAATATCCTGACACTTCAGTGACTCCACCTCATGTATAAAACATTGAGAATTAATCACCAGTTCAGTTGAACTGAAGATCATCTTGTTACACCTTCAGTGTCATATACATTCTGTAATTATGATGCCTAATTAAGTGGAATTGCTTTAATTGCTTGATATGCTTTCCATTTCCAAGGACTTGCATATGTCAAGCTGAAAGTCCAAGGATTAATTTTCAAGAAAAGTATGCAGAAAATTAGTTCTTAAATGCATGTTTGGATCATTTAGTAAACTTCAGACAAATAAATTGTCTAAAAGCAGCGTGGCATGTTTGTAAGGCCCATCCATCTAATTGCACCTTTGCCAGGGGCCAAACTCACGTGGTTTCCATACCTACAAAGCTTAGCTCAGTGCCAGATCCATAGGTTTTCATTCTCCAGGCAGAGCAAGCACAGTGCTCTGAATGGGGCCCAAGCAGCACACAGCAGCATCTGCCTGCCAGCTCCCCAACCCCAGTGCTGGTTTCCATCTGTGCTTAGTGTGTCACACGTTTTCTTTTGTTTGGCATTCCGTCTGAGGCATTTATCACAAACCTCTCACATGGCTGGGTTTTTGCACATCACTGCTCTGCTCAAGCTCCCCATTTTTCCAGTTGCACACTCCAGGGATGGGATCACAGACCATCTTTAGGGTACGTCCTGTATAAGGTGATTCTAAATGAAACAGATTCTTTAAAAACATGCTGTGCACTTGGAGATTTTGAGGCCTTTGGAAATTAGCAAAGGTTGTTTTGAGCACATCAAGCTTCCTCTGACCTACAGCTGCTGCTCTTTACCAAATGGTTGTTGCCTAATGGTGGCGGCTAAAGAGAAACCGAAACTCTTCTGGGGAGGTTCACACCACTGTATTTATTCTACTTTTTCCTCTGGCTGGGGCAAAGAGCAAATTAATCACAAGCAGTTAACAAAGAACCTTGCAGTGATTTGGGGAGTTCATATGTGAACCTTCAGACCCATTTGTCACTGCAGACCTACAGTACAGTTCCTGCTATGAAAACTGTGGTGTCTGAGATGCATTCTGCTGTATTTAGAATGCCTTGCATTCAACCAATGCGTCTGGAATTAGACTGTATTCCTTGCTGTTGCTGGAGCTGAATGAGCGGAGGCCACGGCCCGCTGGCTGGGAATGGCTCATACATGGGCACCAAACTTCTGATGGTGAAAAATAATTCACATAATAGAGTTGCAGGGAGGTAGCAGCAGATGCCTCAGAGTTGGGTCTGCGAGCCTGACAGACGTGTCCCTAGCGTGCTGTATGAAGCTCTGAATTGTTACTATCAGCTAATTAGAATGAGCAATAACTGTCATACCTCCCATAGTCCTTGGAATCCCTCATGTTGGGGGAGCTGCAATGCTGAGCAAGGTTTCAGAAGCTGTACAGTTTGCAGGCCAGCAGTCATCAGCAGACCTGAGCTGCCAGTTGCTCATAAATGATCTGCTCCAGGTTTTTCTGTGCTTTCACTCTCTTTTTCTTACCCAGATACAATACCCTGAAAGCATATTGTCTTTACTAATGCATTTTCTTAGTTACTCTGTGCTACAGTTTGTTGAGTTGCTGTGGGTTCCTGTGCTGCTGATGCTGTTTGCAGCACCACTGTTGGGTAACGGGAAGGGCAGTCTCTGTTCTCTGCTCCTTGTCTGTGCTTGCACAGGTCAGGGCAGTGAGAGGACACGGAATCATTTGTGTTGACATGCATGTGGTATATTGCTTCTCCTAAAACAAGATTTCTGCTGACTAACACCTAGAAGAACAACTTCTTGTATTACAAGTATCTCCTCTTAATTTTTTTACCTCCTCTTACCTTTTTAAATGCCTGATTTCTGTAGCACTGCAACATAACAGCCTTTTTGTCAAAACAGCTTGGGCATAAGACCAAATCTGAATGACTGAAAATCCTGATGCTACCATACGGGTTTTTCCCCTCAGGTTCCTTTGCAACAGCTTCCTGCCTGATCTGTAAATACAAAGTTGATTGTGAAGTTGTTCGAGGAGATATTTTCAATCAGGTAAAAAATCTACTTTAACTCACTGCAGCTTTCTAATAAGTAATTCTCTCAAAAAACCCCAAACCAAACCCTGAAACACCACACTGGGGTTGCTTACAAGATCTGCTTTTGAAAGCCTCCATATCTCTGCATGTATTTCTTAAAAGTGCCTCTCTGTATTTTAGCATTTCCTCTGGTATTTAAAAGTATACTCAAATACTGTACTGCAAAAATTAGGTAATGGCAAAAATCAGAACAAAACCTTAAGAGTCCATTTTTAATGGCTCCTCTGAGAAAAAGTAGAGGTTAAATGGTAAGTAGAAAGTTGGATTTATACCTGGTTTGTGTTTATCTGGATTTAGAGTCACACTGAGAAAGCGTTCTTAGTCTTCTATAACACTGGCTGCTCTTTGAGCATTTACCTGTATTGAAAATGTGTTTCAAAGAGCAGCTGATACATGGAGAAATTGCTAACCACAGAGCAGGCTCTGAGCAAGGATCAAATGGGATGTGGGTGTTGTTTTCTAGGACTCCTGAACTATTCCATATTCCAAACTCCCCATGTCTAGGTGTCAAGTGACCTGGGACTAAGGCAGGAGCTGGTTCTGCTCTGTCAGAGCAGATGAACCATTGACTTGGAGAGACCCTCTCTGCCTTTGCCTTTCTTCCCCTTCTTTTGAAGGAACAGAGGTGATGATTCTGTGATCAAAAAGATCTTCTTTATGCAAGTGAAAGGGGACTCTTTCTGCAGGCTCATTGGTTTTTTTGATAAATGCCTCAGAGTCCATAGTTGCAACTTTAGACAAGAAACGTGGAAGGGATGTAAATCCTTCAGGCATTACATTTGAAGTGGAAATCAATGAAAGCCTTTCAAGAAGAGATGTTTGAGTTTAAGCTTTAAGAAATGGGAATCTCATAAGCCCGAAGCCATGTAACACTGAAATACCGAATGTGAAATCTGGTTTACTTTGCTATTATTATTTTTGAGAACATCCAACAGAGATTTTTTGCTCCTTTACCTCCAGAGCCAGCTGGCTGGAGTTAGATTTTCTCTTTCTAATATATAAAGATCTGAGGAAAAAGTTCAAGACTCATTCTAGCCATCTGCTCCTTTTTGGGGAATTCTTTAGTTGGTTTCCCTTGACTGTGGGATTATTGGGTGCTCTCTTGCTCGGATGCAGGCTGAAGGTTTCTGCCACACCAGTTCCTGGCTCTTGTGCCAAATTGCTTCTTAGGCATCCCTCCCACAAGGTTTGTCTTTGTTCAAAGACTTTTAATTTTTGGGAAAGATCCTTTGACACTAGAGGAAGGCCTTCTACTTTTGATGTTTTCTAATTTGGAGAGTATTGTCTTCTGTCCCACTGCAGGCATCCATAAAACTAATTCTTTGATTTAAACCTTCTACATTCTATATTATTTTTTTCTGCAGCTGTTCTCTGTATAGGAGGGACTTGTTATGCATTTAAATGTCAATTTTCAGGTATTTTTCTCTTGCAATAGGTAATATACATATCTTTACACCTTTATAGCTCTAATTTGTAGCTAGTGATGGTTTCTATATGATTGCAGCTGCTTGGATTTATTGTGAAGCATTATATTTTAACACTACAGCTGAGAAGACTTGAACTATTAGAAGGAAAATTGCTCAGTATTGTCTGTAGATCTATCACTCACCTTCTTGCTTTTCTTCTCTCTTAAAAAGTCTGAAGATAGGAAAGAGTTGAAAGAGGTCCCAAAGATCAGAAAACTCCCTGGTTTCAGGAGAAAAGGGAATCTACTTCTCCACAAACATAACTCGTGTCCACTTTTGTTAGTGAAACAGGATTCTGCTCTGTTTCTGGAGGAATTAGAAAAGTTTAAAATGGAGACCAAGCAAAAGTTCTGGTCTCTGTTCTTGTTCTCTATGCTCTTAGCCAGCTGCCTGCCACAGTGCCCCATAGCTCTGTGCGTGTAACACACGTAATCTTTTGGAGGAGAGGAGAAGCTCCAGGTAAAGCTCTGCAAAAGACTCTTGGATTAGGAAAGGGTTTCTTTCAGATGCTCGACTGGAACCTGACAGTGAAATCTAAGTTTTTGCTCTGATTGAACTAAGAAAAACACATTCCTGTCAAATGGGAGGTGTGCTCAGTTGGTGCTGAGCATGACTGCTGGGCTTTGCCTTAGTGGTGTAGATCTGCCTGGTTTCTCCCTCTTTATTCCTGCTGTAGCTTTATGTCCCTGCGCAGTCGCTGCAGGCGGGAGTGAAAACTGTAGTTGTCTGTACATCCACAGAACAATGACACGAGGAAGTATCACTGAAACTTCCCAGTCTCTGCCAAAATAAGTGCCTGTGAAATGTCCGAGTGGGAGTTTTTCAGAGGCCCAGCCCTGCAGTAACAGGAGGTGTTGTGTGCAGGTGGTGCCCCGGTGTCCCCGCTGCCCCCCCGAGGAGCCGCTGGCTATCATGAAGCCGGACATTGTGTTCTTCGGGGAGAACCTGCCCGAGCAGTTCCACCGTGCCATGAAGTACGACAAAAATGAAGTGGATCTCCTTATTGTCATTGGGTCTTCACTCAAAGTAAGACCAGTAGCATTGATCCCAAGTAAGTGACTGTCTCTGGTAATACTTTCTTTAAAAAATTTAGATCAAAAGTGGAATTCTCAGTTTAGAAACTCCAAGCTCGAAGAAACACCTTTGGCTCAATTCAGTGAGCACCATGTTTTCTAATATGAAAGCTGCTTGCCTATGTAAAGCTGAAATGCAAAACTGAGAAAGTAACAAATTCTAAGTGCTTTTCTACACTCCAGGTAGATCTCAAGGTAATTAAATTATTATCTGAAAAACTACTCTTAAACCTGAATGACTTTGTTCTAAGATTCAATTCATTTCTCTCCCTGCTTGCGATATGCTTTCAAAGTTGCCTGAATGCATTAGAACAGAAGCATCTCAAAAGCAGTATATTCCTCATGGGCACTTAAGTACTTAAAACAAATGCACAAAATCAACATAATTCAAAGAGATTATAGTACTAATTTTCATATTTTTAATACTTGACCAAACATTACTGTAGGCAATATTTTTGTGCATATGTTTCTCAGTGATTGAGGGATACTTTTCACTGGAAAAAATGGGGGGAAAAAAACCATCTAACCAGGCTACAGTAGGCACAGCACCTCAGACTGCTGTTGCTAAATTTGGGACTGGCTTGGCTTCTTCCTGATCTGGCTTTTGTCTTGTTGCAAGTGAAGGCACGAAGAGAAGCCTGAGCTTTCTCAGTAGGTCTCTGATGAAAGTAAAACCCAAGTGACTACCTTTGAATTCTCTTTTCCATGTATAGGTTCCATCCCCCATGAAGTGCCTCAGATCTTAATTAATAGGGAACCTTTGCCTCATCTACACTTTGACGTGGAGCTTCTCGGAGACTGTGACGTTATTATTAATGAATTATGTCAGAGGTTAGGTAGCGAATACACAAAACTTTGCTACAACTCGGTAAAACTTTCAGAAATCACAGAAAAGCCTCCACGGCCGCACAAGGAGCTCGAAGTGCTCTCGGCTGAGCTCCCGCCAACCCCTCTGAACATTTCAGAAGGCTCCAGTTCACCAGAAAGGATGACCCCACCTGACACCGCGGTGGTGTCTTCGGAACACCCACCTGAATGTAAGGTAGAAAACTGTGAGCCTGCCTCAGAAACTAAAGGGACCTGCTCAGAGGAGACGCGTCAGGACACGGAGCTGGCATCAGAAAACCCTGAAAATCCTGCTAGTGAGCTAATGAACTCTGAAACAATGAAGGAAAACGGATCTAACGATGGAGAAAATAAAGAAAAGAGTGAAATACTGAAGAAGTGCTGGGTAAACAGATCCGCGAAAGAACAGATTAGCAAAAGGCTGGATGGTAAGTGTTAATGCTTTTCAGTATTTTGCTTCCTTTTGGCTGATATGTTTATGCTAGACTTACTTTAAAGTGATAAATAAGTTACTCTTGAGGCAATCAGTGGGTTTCAGTGGCTATTTTTGTTCAGACAAGTGTCTACATAACTCTCATTGAAACATTAATTTCTTTTGGAGAAGCCAGTAGGAAATATTTTTTGTATTTCATAATAGGTTTTAAAATCTGTGATCACATCCTCACCTAAAAGATCAAAGTTTAGGAGGCTGAAGGTAGGTATCAAAAAATAAATCCCTTTGTAACATTTTCAAATGCATTTTCAGAAAAATTAGTTTGATCCTGAGGTGTTCAGAAGCTGGTCACAGTAGGGCATGATTTGGTACGGCAGTAGAGCTGGAAGACAAAGTCATGGCAGGACTTAAAAATCTCACAGCTGGAGTGAGGCATGTTTTGAAGGAAACTTTAGACTTTCCAAGGAAGCTCTCCAAGTGTGCAGTCTTGTAACTGATGTAAGGAGTCAGGAATTAAATTGCCATTTTCCATACGAAAGGCTGGGTTTAGACTTTGTCTGATACTCCATGCGGGGGGGCTCCCATTCTGTCACAGGTGGAGGAAGTCTAGCTGTGAATATGTGTTCCCACGAAAAAAGCTGCTGAACCATCAGCATAAATTCTCTTCGGTGTCAAAGGGAGGGGGAGGAGAAACACTGAGCTTTTCAGTGAAGCATGTCTTTTGTCCTTCATAATAAATACACATACATGAACATAAATGCATTTTCATGTCATCTGATTTGTCAGCTAAGAGTCCCTGCTGAAAACAGATACATGCAGGTATCTTCTAACCACCAGTCTGCCAGATCTTGCATGAATCACTTACTCCAGCCTGTCATTGACTGTTGAAATTCTGTTCCAGGTACTCAGTATCTGTTTTTGCCACCCAATCGCTATATCTTCCATGGTGCTGAGGTTTACTCGGATTCTGAAGACGATATCATATCTTCCAGCTCTTGTGGCAGCAGTAGTGAGAGCGGCTCGTGCCGCAGTCAGAGCTTAGATGTGGAGGACGAGAGTGAGATGGAGGAGTTTTACAATGGCATAGAGGATGAGGATGCTCCCGAGCGGGAAGAGGAGCCTGGATTCGGGGAGGATGGAGCCGAACAGGAGGAGTTGGCAGCTGAGGAATCAGCTGATACAAACGGAGCTGCAGGGACTGAACATCCGAGCAACGCGCTGTAAAGTGATCGCTGACTGGTTACAGGAACTTCCCACCAGCATTAGGAGCTTTGGCATGTCAGAATGAATGTTTACGTCTGAATTTAGAGCAACAAAACCATAAGGACGTAGTGTTTATAAATAACTAAAACAGATTTTCATGCTTAGTTTTTTACCTTTTTCAATAAAAATCTATTACTGCGCACTCAACACTAACTCATCTTTTTTTTAAGGTACTAGGATTATCTAAACAACTGTCACTATGTTCACTTTTAAGTTCATCTGTCTGATCAGGCATCCATGTATATAATACATATTTTTGCTTAATAAATTTCAGCTTATATTATTTTAAAACAGTTTTGAAAAAGCCATTGGAATGTTAAACTAATATAAAGGGAACAGCTAATTTAGACCAAAGAATGGTATTTTCACACCTCTTGCTTGTAACACTTTGGTTTATTTAAAACCTTCTTATGCTTCTGCTAAACCTTTCATTCACGCCTAGTCTGTCATTAAACACTGGCATTTTCTAAGACCTACTGTGGCAGCTAATTTGTTTTGCTTTAACAGTTACTTTGTATGTTTGAGACATACTTAATTTCGAGCAGATAGCGAGATGGAAACAAGACAGCAGCACTTGAGGAATCCAATGGTTGTTAGACTGATGAAGAAGTGCTGTGAAAATGCTTAGGTTGCGGAGTGTGAGACTTCCTGTGGACATGAAGCGATGTTGACATTGGCTCCTTAGCAATTAGAATCTGGCATTGCAAACAGAAAGGATCCCCCCCAGTAGGAGTCTGTCACGCTGTATCCAGCGGTCACATCTAGAGCAGCTTGCTTTATAAATAGCATTTGAGGAATTGCCAAGGCTCCAGTGTGGAAGCAGAGTTCAGAAGAGTGTTCTTCCCAGCATGTCAGAAGGCGCAGAAATGAAGCTCTTCCTTTGTACTTACTGATGCACCAACCCCAGGAGAGACTGACTCCAATGGTGGGAGCCTCCGTTCACGCTGCCCAGCGGCTCCACACGGATTGACATCCTGCTGGGCTGAGGTCCCGCTTCAGCTGGGAAACCTTCTCCCACTGCCAGCTCCACCTTGGATACGAAAATCAAAGCGGCTTCTCTCGCTCCGCCATCTCAAGTGCTAGGCTGCCTTAAAACTGGAGGTTGCAAATGTTCAAGTGCAGATTGTTTCCAAGCCTTTAGAACTATTTTGTACAATTGCACAGTGCAGTAGTAAGTGAAACAGCATTTTTCTATAAACCACTTTTTCAACATTGGCCCAAATGAACTCTACGATGTAGATTATTCATATACTTTGCTTTAATATTTATTACATTTTGGAAGATGTATAGTAGCTGTTCTTTGAACATAATACAACAGTTAATAAATATTTAAGAACAGCCTCCTGTATTCATCGGGAAATGTTGGCATGTTGTCTCATTGTCCAAATTTAATACAGCTCTTATTTGGCTACACTAAAGAATGCAATATGTTTAGTTTTCACTTGCATGTCACAATGTATTAGTTTGTGCTATAGGAGATATTTTAAATTGAAATACTTTGTTTTAAATTATTTTTACAGTGAGGATTGTTTTCTGCTCTTTTATATTGTATATAGTGTCTTTTATGTAATCTACTGGCATATGTTTTGTAGAAGACTGTTTAAAATGACTGGCTATCTTCCTGCAACTTTTGAAATACAAAACCAGTGTTTTATACTCGTACACTCTGTTCTAAAGTCTATTAAAATCGTCATTTGATTTCTGGTTTCTGTTAATTTCTAGCTATACCTTATGAACTTACCTAAGATGCCCTATAAAAGTCAAGGTATACCCTGGCTAGTGGAAGGCATTACATAGGAAATGGCTTTTTTCCACCTGCCCCTGGGAAAAAAGCAAAGCCCGGATGAAGCTGCCCCGCATTGTTCTGGGTTTATCCCACGGCTCCCTGGGGACTGCAGCTGTGCTGAGCCCACCCCAGACTGCACAGATCCCTTCCCTTGGCCCTCAAGGGCCAGGGCCCAGTTTAATGAGTTTCCCACTATGTAACACCTTACTGTGTGAATGATTCCACTGTACTTCTGAACCACCATCTCTCAAATAGAAATTAATTTGTATTAGAAAAAAAATAAGATGATAAAACTCACATGCTTGAGACACAAAGTATTAAAAAGTTAGACTCTAACACACACAGATGCTTCCCTATCAATTACTTATTACTCTGAATGACTTGAAAACATTTTTCCTCTTGAACAGAACAGCTGCACCTTTTTTTTCACCTAGATGAAGAAGTTCTGCATTTTGTTCTTTCTTGTGTCTTTGATAATGTTATTTGAACAGAAGAGGAACCCCACAAACCACAATATGTTCTCTTACTCCTACATTTCGCACATTGCCCTTTACCCACAGTGAGGACGTCTTTCAAGAGTATTTAAAACGATGAGGCAAATGGTGGGCACGAGGAAACATTTGCTATCACAGCCTTTTGTTATTCCTGAGTACTCAGCACCTTGCGTGAAATTTGTCCGGAAGCACGGCAGAGCATGTCCAGGTCCAGCTGTAATTTGTACAATCTCAAAAAACGAGATCACTTATTTTTCTCATCATTTGCATAACTACCCTATGAAAGCACCTTGGCCCTTAGCATTTCTATTAAATAGATGCACTGAAAAAATGCCAAAGTACACACATTTATTTGCCATTCCCCAGCCACCTTCCAGCCTATTTCGCTACGTTAGACATAATAATGACCTTGCAAAAGTATTTAAAGTGATGGAAAAGAAGCACATATTTAAGCATCTTGTCATAATTTCTTCTTAAAGGCCATGTATTTTCTATAGATCTGGCTTGAATCCAGTACATTTTTAATTAGTGGTTTTGATTATGGAAAATATATCATGTTTTTAAATGCATGACAACAAAGGGACAGACAATATCCAATTAGGAGGGGCTATAAGAGCACAAAATTCTAATGAAACCAGCGTTCAGAAGCAAACTGAAAAAAAGTGAGGAAAGGAAGACCCAGTGAGTACCTCAAGCTCAGTAATCTATGCTTAAATACTGAACCAGAGCAGTCAAATTGAAAAGCAGTTGCGTTTATTTGCATGATACACTTATCTACAAAGTGACTGGAGAATAAAACCCAGTGCAAAATGCTGAATTTCAGGCTAAAACAACCGGTCCCATCTAGGTAACAACGGGTTCTAAGGTAGCTGTAAATCCTCAGGAAGTCATGGAGTACCCTGAGCTACTCTGTGCTAGGAAGTTTCAAGAAGGCACACAGACTATTAGGACTCATTAGGAAAATAATAATAATAATAATAATCCTAATAAATAGTGCACCAAGGGAAAAGAGTTGCTAGTTACTCCTCTGGCATGAGGCCCAAGGCTCAGAAAAGCAGAGACACTGAAATAAAGCACCACTCACCGACAGTGCAGCTCCCTGCCAGGGGACCTTGGAAAGGAGCTGGGCAAATTCAGGTGGGACAGGACTCCCAGAGCTCCTGGAGGCCTATTTCCCTCTCCTTATACCCTCCTGGAAGCACCTGGGCTAGCTACAGGTGGAGAGGGTTTGTGCCTCAGATTAAGCCAGCACGGCAGTTCTCAGGTGCAGCACAGTCAGAGCAGTTCCAAGAGCTGAGCTGTAACTGTTCACAGCAACCCTGGAAACAACAGCCCAAGCAAACCCCAGCACATCACACCCAAAGCCTCCACCTGTCCTGCCTTGGGGACAGTGCAAGCAGGTACATGGCCACAGATCTTTAAAGGACTACGTTTCTTAAAGGACACAATCCCAGTGCTCTCTGACCACGGGACTGTTATTTTCACTCTCACAGAGCAAGAGAAACTCTGTTTCCCTGCACACCCCACTCCCCTGTGCCCCGGAGTGACAGCCCAGGCTCCCTCCGAGCAGCTCCTGCACCAGCATCACTGGTGACAGAGCCCCGGGCAAAGCAAACACACACAAACTACAAATTAAGTTATTTTGAAAGCCACAAAGAAACACAATTCGAGAGTCCTTAGAAACAAAACACAAACACATTTCAGTGGGATTTAGTTGTTTGGCCATGGGTTTTTTAACTGTACAATTATTACTCACCACCCCTTCCAATGGCGGAGCCCTGTTCCCAAGCACAAGCCTCGGCTGAGGGGGACCCTGCTTCCCACAGCAGGGAGGTGCCTTACAGGGAGCCCTGGATCCTACAGAAGCTCCCCACACTGGGCTCCACAGCGCCCACCCAGTAATGCTGAATGCTGTGGAGAATTGGCCTTAGAGCCCGTGGAGCATCACTACCCTCCTGCTGAGCATTCCCTACTGGGCACTGTCAGAAATCCCCCAGTCCCTGCAGGGCCTGACCTCTGCATTAACACATCAGCCTGTGAGCCAGAGTATTCCTCCCTACTGTTGTAGGGCTATTCCAGCCACTCCCTCATCTAAAGATACGGCTCATCTTCCTTATCTCAATTACCCTCCCCCTTTGCTTACTCCTAATGTAATCTTGGCAGCTCGGTAGGATACCCACCCTGCCAGTGGGCAGCCTCAGACTCCTTGAGATGCTGCACCTCAGCGTACTCAAGCAAAATTGCCAGCAGGTGCACCCACAGAGCCTCTGTGCAGGATTAGGCCACAAATAAATTGGTTTTACCTTTGAAATTTTTCAAAGACATGGCAGATACAATTTCCACTGGAAGCTGGTTTTTAGCTACAGCTTGCCAGCTCTGCTCCTTCTCCCAGACAAGCTGCTATATTTGCTTGAAGAAGGGAAGGAAACTTGACTTTTGCACCCTACTCCAACTGAAATCTTCGTATAACATTAATCTTTTGTTTCCTCATGTAATCAGGCACATGGAGGGAAGCAGTGAACACCTGCAGACATTCACTGCACAGTGTAGGATTCATGACCTGCTGGTAAGACCAGCCTGGAGCACTGGTGAGATAGAGATCCCCACCAACACTGTACACACCAGCCATGCTGAAATTACTAACTATGTGGAACAAGATTCCCAAACCTCATTTTCCTGCTCTGAAACTGATGTGCCTTTGGTTGGAGAAAAATAATAATGCTGAGTGCTGTCCTAGCTAATGTAAGGGGGCTCTGATGACACTCATGGCACCTGCAACACCTTAGTTTGTTGTTCTGTAAAGTCAGTAGTTATGTTCAAACGCAGGGGATATGCAGGAACTCAGACTGTTTAGACCAGCAGGGCTGTAGATGACAGTACTTTAGCACAGTTCTAGTGCACCTATGTTATTGTCAGCTTGGTTTAGGTGCTTTCCCCACCCCCAGCTGTCTCGTGGTTAGAAGACAACACATCTTTCGCATTCACCACTTCTACGGAAATGGGCAGGCAAAGGTTTGACATTACAAAGTTCTAGCACACAGAAAGGAAGTCAGTGTAAGAGGTAGTAGCACAGAGAAAAATTATGTGTATAGGCAGGAACAGGCTCCTTTCCCCAAGACAATAAAAAAACTGAGGACTCAGTCACACGGTCAGGGAACTCAAGTGTACAGAAATGAGGGCTGGTGGAGTTACTTTGCTGATTAATTGTGCACATAGAGCAGGCAAACAGTCAAGGGGACTTCCTGGGGCTCTAAGGTGCTGTATTAATCTGATGATGGCAGGTGACAGAAGATGCTCTTACACCTTTCAAGGTCTAGGGTAAGGTTTTTGAAGTCATTGTTCCAGACTTGACCACCACAAAAATGAACAGCAGATGGAAGGACCAAAACAGTAGGTTAATGATTAGTGCACCCAAACCCCACTCTGACCTGGCAATTTAGAAATATCCACTTGGTAAGCAATGGGACCCCTGTAACTTGTCAGGGGAAACGTTTTGTTTTTCCTCTTCTTTTTTCTCCCCTTCAAAAACTGAGTAAGGCAGTTCCCCTTAATATATACAAGTACAGAGTTCGGATTGCACACAGAAGGTCAACACAGCCATTCTTGAGGTGCTCAACTCTATATCAGTGCTGAAAACTGTATTATTAAATGAAAGCTTGTATCTGCATTTATCTTAACTGCAGAACCTCGCGTGCCTTTAAGGAGCTCTCTTTTATAGTGATTTACATTTGATTACATTAAGCTTCATTTATTTCTGATAAATCAAGTTTATTGCAGCAGAGAGCAGTGCAATGAATTAAAACCCTCTTCAGAGTAGTTTATAAACATTCTTAAAGGGAATACCATGGCTTGGAGCTCTAACTATGATTAGCAACAACCTCATTAATAGTAACTCCCACAAAGTGCCAAAGGAGACAAATCATTATGCTTAAGCAGGGCTCGCTGCTTTAACAGTTCTACACAATCTGTGTTCTTAGTTTTGCCCTGGAAAATGAGGGACAAACACCTGCTGTACCTGTAGTTCAAGTAGCCTGGGTAGCTCTGCCATGCAAATTCAATCTTCATCCCTGTACTAATGTGACAGGTGCAATAAATCCAGTCCGTGACTGCACTGCTCTGACAATAACAAGCCTCCTTCAGTAGTCATGATAGAAATGGATACAAGTCTGACATGCAACTGGTCTCTCCGGTGATAATTCTGAATTTTTATCAAAAATGCTAATCTAATTATCAAATAAAAATACTGTAAAAAAATTTAATTATTGTAAAGTGCTCCCACTGAAGCTCAAACTACTGTCATTCCCCAGTTGTTTGCATGACCCTTTTAAACAGTGGTACCCAAGTTTTCCTGAATAACTGAAGGTCTGAGGAAAAGGGAGGCTCTAGGCTTTCTTCATTAACATCACGGCTATTTCAGCTATGCATAAAATGGTTTTTTTTCCCCCCTTTCTTACATGCTGCACAGCATCAAATACTGTATGCAAAATGATACTTGATCCAAGCAAGAGAAAGCAGTTCCTGCTGCCCACCTTTTTCCAGGCTGAGGCAACTTAAGGGCACAACTTCAGCAGAGCTGCTTCCCTGGGCTGTTGTGGCTGTCAAACGAACTAAGGGCAACCCAAGCATTGTAGAAAGCAATGAACTGCTTGCCATGACTATTAATTGTTCCAGTACCATGTAAAAGTCCTTTACCTTGTTATGCAGACAATTGTTACAACTGGGCACTGCCTCCCTGCACAGAATGAGCTGACACCTGTAAGATAACCAGGAGCATTTAGCACTGTAGGACCCAACTCCATTTCCTGCAGAAGGGAATAAAACCAAGGCCAGAACTGCAGAGAGAATTCTCAGGTGAACGCTGTCCTGAGGAAAGTGACTTTAGCCCTGCTCTGCCAGTGGGTTCTTAAGGTGATGTCAAATCAACCAATCCAGACCCCCAACCCTCTTCCCAACGCTTACTTATGTCCACTCATGTTCTAAGAGAGTAAGAAGTGTGTCTGGCTCATGCTGGAGAAACTTTTGCAGCAACATGAAGCACTTGCCACAGCAGTTTAGTCAGCAAGAACCGCACTTCAAAAATGAAGGACACCTACGATGTCTAGTGCATCCTAAATTGGACACCAAAAACGGGCAAGTGAATTACAGCTTGGATTCTGCCTCTGAGCCCTCATCTACAGAATAAGGCTCTTAGTCATTCTTCAGGTTAATATTGATATTGCCTAAACATCCAATACAGCAAAACCCAGAGAACGTCTCACAGGGAAATGAAATACATACATGTACCACTGGATTTGGATGATGTGCACTAAGTTAAATTGGACCTGCACGACTGCACATAAACTCCCTCTTATTCAGTGAACACCAACTGTGTGCATCAAATGAAACAAGACTCCCACAGGAAAAAGCCCAGCACTTGGACATGCAATAATACACAAGGGAGAAGGAGTTTTATATTAGCCACTACCTAATTTTTGAATATCTACCTTTGCAATCTTGGTGTTTCATAATTAAAAACGGTGTTTTAGTATTACCTGGTAACATGACTGCATAATACCTTTTTTCCCTCCTTTTCTTTCTTCCATGTATAATAAGATTAAGCTGCTTTAGTATTTGTTGGTTTCCTGTTTTTCACAAGAGGGAGAATTTCCCAGCCAGGTAACAAATGTTGGGAAAGATGGAATATGGGCTGCATACAAAGAAATTACTAAGAGGTTACACTGCGCCAGAAAGCTGTAAAAACAGTGTTAAGGAAAAAGACTGATTTTCACTGTACTGACCTTTTTTGTATTATATCAATATGTACTGCCAGCACAGAAACTGGACGTTCTATAATTTATTACAATGACTGCATTTCCCTGCTTTTTCTTGTTGTACTCTCCAATTGAATGCACTGGAAGTTGCTCTCCACTTGAAGAACTCCGCATGCTGCAAGCATCCGCACACATCGACCAACAAGGGTTTTCATTCAAGTCTTTTATTATAGCTTGAATTTTTTCACTGCATTTAAAAATCTAAAAAAAATAAATATTTGTTTCACAGCTGCAAGTCACATATGCATTAACACCACAAAATCTGGAATTTAACCAGAGAAGGAAAAGTCAAATCCAAAAGTGTCCAGCTAAGCACAATCGTCTCAGGGCAATTATACTAAAAATAAAATCTTAAGAAAAGGGGAGAGAGGTGTTAAAGGTTATTTCAAATGCATTTATCTGGAAAAAAGTGAAAATTCTATTAGAAACCATAAACTACGCTTTCAGCATTTAAAAATAAATGTTTAACCTCTTGACAGCAACAATTGGCTGGTGCATCTTTTTCTTTTAAGCTGTATTCTTGACACATGACTGCAGAGGTTTCAAACGGTAAGTTAACCTCTTTTACAATTGTGTCCACTTAATTACAGAATCAGTCCTTAAAAATAAAACAGTGTCTTAAGTCAGCTTGTCCATCCACATATTAAAAATGCCATTGGATGCGGTTTTGTATCGGCACTAAGTGACTGCTTCATGGATTGTACATTGTGAAGATGAATGTCTCTTAAACAATCACTTTCATTATTAAGGTTCTTAAAACAAACCAGAAAAATAGATATCTTCAGAAATCAGAGTAGTCACTTTTTTTGTTAAAAGCCATAAAATAAGCTCATATTCAATTACAAGCAATAGAAACCATACTGCTATCGGAACAGAAATATTTTATCACAAAAATTCATTATTTACAAAATGAAAAGTTTCCAAGTGAATTCATCTGGGAAAAAGTTAAATGTTCTTACTAAGTGATTTGAAAAACTGAAGCAAGTCTCTCATGCACTCACACGCCAAATTGTTTGCATAAGGTGAAATGTTAATTCTTGTTAGTGAAACTTGACTCCCATTCACAATACTCTCGTTTTTATTGTAAGACGGCAAAATCCACATGGCTCTGTACAAGAAGTTAGGTATTAAGACAGCTCCTCAGTTTTGGAAATGTTTTTTTGGCTCCCATGAATATCCAGACTACTGAACATTTTTTGCAAATAATCAGTTATATTATCAACTGCATCACTTAATCCACTGAATTTACCACCACAAGAAAGACACAAAAACTTAATGATCCCACGTTACACAGAACTTTCATTTCTCAAGTTATACTAAACTGAAACCTTCATAGTGGTCTATAGCCTGGATCAACTTAGATTTTAGGGTTTCTTTATCTGTGTATTTTGGAAGATCAAGAAGATTAAAGCAAGTGTGAGCTACCGGCAGATAATCCTCTCCTCCTCCCGTTGGCTGGATGACCAGTTTAAGACACTTCATCCCAAGAATTGGAATCCGATCACTGCCTGTCAGAAACACTGTCAAGAAAAAACAAAGGCTTGTAACTAGCTGAAAGACTAACACTGTCTGTGTCACACATGCAGTTCTGATCACTGCTGGGTTTTTTTAATCATTCCAGCAACGGTCAGCTTTTCACACTGAAGTTCTGTGGAGTTTGGAAAACAGGGAATAATGACTTAACCCCCTCTCTACCTTCCATATGTGAGCTTGTAACTGTAACACAACAAGTGATATGGGAAGGATTTCATTTTTGCATTTGAAACCAAACTGTCCTTAAAAATGCTATAAAGTTTTCCATGCAACAGAACTTCTAATTTAAAATCCATTGGCGGTATCTTTACTGAGCATTTCCAAGTATCTTGTAAACGCAGAATCAGTTTCTTCGATAAGTAATTTATCTGAATTGGAAACTGATCTGTGATCTATTCTAAGCAAAACCCCACTCACAGCAAGCTTTGATTACTTTGTTATCTGTACATTTCCAATTAATCAGTACCTCGACATATTTACAGTCAGTTACAACTCCAAATTTCCACCTCTGTGCAGTGAAAAAACCTGGAGGATGTGAACTTTATGTCAAAGCACAGGAAAAAATACCCTACTTACCAGATAAATGACACTAGCAGTTTAAGTTGTTGGTGTTTTGGGGGTTTGGGTTTTCTTTTTTTTAATGCAGCTCTGAGCTACTGTGATCTGTAACTACCCATCACCCAGAATGACTCAGGACAACCCCAAGAAAATCAGAGACAAGTCCATAATCAATTTCTTCTACTATGATTTTTTTTTTTCCAAATAGTTAATCACATCATTACAGACAAATACTTACATCTGCCCTCTTATAGCAAGAGCCTGAAATCCCAGTGATCCTGTTCAGTTAGAAACTTCTGTGAAATAATTTCAAATACTTACACAAAAACTGTTTTTTCTTCTCCAAAGACAACTCATGAAAAACTTCCCAGAATATTTTAATTGTAGGATGGTCTGCCCAGTATTCTCCTTTGTATTCTGTATTCTAAAATGAGCAGGAAATGGGGTTATTGCTTGCTCACAGAACAGTGGGATAAGCTGACACTGAAGCAGAATGAATGCAGTCTGTGCAAAGGGACACAGCAAGTGACACACTACATCTACTACTTTCCTCACTCCATTTTCTTCAGCTGAATTCAATACAGGGACAGATGCCTGTACTGCAAAGGATTTTCAATCCCAACAGAGGCCAAGTCTCACTGAGCTCTGGCAATCAAGAATATTTACTTTTAACAACTGTGCGCAATGACTTCACTTTCCCATGTCTAATATGAGAGACTGTATACAGCTGCCTCGGGGTTCTTTGAGTTTTTCTGCCTCTCTCTTCTAAGTCTGATTTCCTTCAGAAATCAGATGGGAAAAGTTAAAGCAGGAAGGTAAACAATATTTTAGGATCTTCATTCACTGATGTTTTAAGACATCAGTAAATAACAGGAATCATGTTAATTAAACAGAGCTCAAGAGGACACCTAGTTGCTTTTGCACCCTGAAATTAAAACTATATGAAAGCAATAGCTAACTGTGGTTCTTACCTTCTCCAGCTCTTTCCAGTCATAATTTGTGTTCCCAATCACCATTGCCTGCAGCTCGCTGGGCTGGAAGAGCTGAAGAACTTTACCTCCACATACTTTGTGGAAGCCTTCATGGAATGCGCTGTATAAGGAAGCCACAGATCTATTGAAGATGTAATCCACATATGCATCTACAAAATCTTGCCTGTACAAAGAGAAAGAAAGAATTATGTTGAGGAAATAAAGAGGAAGCAGCACATGTCATCCTTCTACCAATAAACCAGTGGCCATTTCTGTATAGAACAGCATAGAAAATGAAGCAAAAAGGAGCCCAATATATTGTATTCTCTCCTTTATGTTACAACCACAGCGAAGATAAAATGGTACATCGATGTATTTCCTCACCACACCCCTGAAGGTAGAGTCTCCAATGTGCAACAGAAAAGCAGGAACATTTAATCTTATTTATTTCAGGCACTACAAGCATCTCCCTTATTTGTGTGCATTGCAGTGAACTGGACTGCACGGCAACAAGCTGAAAGGCCTGAATTCCAGGGAGTGTCCTGAAAGCCACTAATCAAACTCACTGTTCTATTTTTTTTAATTAAAAAGACTACCATATTTGCACTAAAAATGCAAATCAACTTCAAATGGACATTTGAGTCTTACACAGTAAAAAGACCAGTGCCAAGGAGCTGGGATTCAGAGAAACAGATGGCCTGTTATCTGTGCTTTGGTACAAGGAGTTCTCGGATCTTGTTGGAAACGTCTTTGGCAGCATTTAGGGGAGATCTAAAATTTCTTGATGTGATACAACATTTATGGTAATTTTTTTGAAATCAATCCCAGTGAAAACTGTTTCGTTTCAGCACTGGCAGCGACTTCAGTTCTACATTACAGCTATCCTACCAACACACATTCTCTGTGGAAAGACAGAACGCATTTCAACACCACCCCCAGTCTTTGAGTAACATCAGCAGTAATTTAAAGAATCATGTAAACACATTTGGATGATACAGTTTATTAAAGATGTTGCACTGAAAATGCTGGAGATGACCAAAGTGGTGAACCACACTCCTCCCCTCCATGAGATCCCCATCTTATCCATGCTGTGTCATTACAGAGGGGCAGGTAACACCAGCAGTGTGACACCAACAGTGCAAGGCTGCTCCAGAGAGAAGTCATAGCGTGTAATATAACTTAGTTACCGCTATGTTAATAATTATTAAAAATAATTGAAGCATGATGGAACATTTAGATCTTGAGAAAAAGGAATTCTTCATTGCTGCAAGACATTGAGGTAACAATGCAGCAGGCATTCCATGGGCACCTTGAAACTTTTCCCATAATTCAACTCCAATTTTACAGTCACTTAGTGACAGAACATCAAACCTACACCAGAGAACTGCAAAGCTAAGGTGTTTTACATGTGCATTCAGTTCTCATGGAGTGTGCTCTTTCCATTCAATTCTCCCTTTACCCTGGGAGAAGTACAAGCACAGAGAATTCATAAAGATTAAAGAACAGACTGGAAAATGGTAGTACTCTGCAAAAAGGGGACAAAAGCACCACCAGGTACGTTTTGCCTGTCCTCCAGGAGCAGAAAGGGAATGAAGGGTGGGAAAGGCTGCTTTTATAAATGCAAGTTACAGAGTCCTTGACCAAGGAAAAAAACCCACCTGTCACACACTCTTCTGCCAATAACACTGGATTAACTTATCTAACGTTATCTGCCCTACAAAGGGAAGACTTCACTGAAATAATATTCATGTATGAATGAATAGTTGTAATAATGGCACTTAGGTCAAAGTTCTCATCATTACTCACTGAATTTCAATGATATGTAGCTTCCTGCAGAGCCACAAACATTTTTAATCTTATAAAATATTTTTGACTGGGGCTGGAGGGGACCTCTGAAGAGCTAGTCCAACTGCCCTGCCATGGGCAGAGACATCTTCAACCAGACCGGGTGCTCCAAGCCCTGTCCAATCTGGCCTTGAACACTCCCAGGGATGGGGCAGCCACAGCTTGTCTGTGTCAATACAAGACAACAGCTATTTTAACAATACACACGAGAAGAGCTTGGGAAAAGAGCCAAAGTAGTTTTGCCTCCAACAGCAGTGTCAGAGCTTGGCAAAGGGTATTTACAGCAGCCCAGTAACGCTCCCAAGGCAGACAGCAACACTGAACTACCCTGTAACCCACAGAACTCACCTATTTTGTTTGACTACAGGAATGTCAGCACCTTTAGGAACAAGCTCCTTAATTTCTGTTGTACCAAAATTTTCCACAGTGATCTATTTGAAACAAACAAAAATAGTACAAATCTTATTTATTGCATAAAATACTTCTTCCCATCTAGTTAACAGCAACATGAATGGCAGACAGGAGCTAAACCTCATGGGAAGCAGCTGCTGATGCTTTTGTTCTAACACTCCATCAGAGGCCATTAAAATAGATGGCGTGAGCTTGGCAAGACATACTTCAGACACCATATACAACTTACAGTAAAATTAAGACAAAACGCTTCTTCTATGTCATCCTCTGGATAGTCCAGTAGCTGTTGCATTCCCCTGCAAAATAAGTTACAAAATACTTGCACCAGGGGAACGAAAGATGAATTTATTTTCCTGAAGTGTTCTTTAGGCTTTGATAATTCAAGTTTTAGAAGTATATTTCTACTGTTATTTCATTTATTATCTCATTGACTTGTACCTCGTGTAGTGCTGGGAAATCCCAAGCAATCATTTCCTTTTGATTATCCCATGGGGTGAAGAGAGAACATTCCTATCTTAAGACTTAAGCTAAGGGATTCCCAAAGCAGAGGCAGTTAGTACTCAAAAACCATTGACTGGCTCTTCTGTTCACATCTTTGATTTCTCCTTGAATCTATGAAAACACTGGCATTCACATCACTGAGGCAATCAAGCATCCTCTTCTGCTCATCTGAACCTCCTACCTGTTAGTCCTATTCAAATCCCTAGTCAAAAGTAAATACTTAGCATGTATTTGTCCCTGAAATAAGCAAAAATATTTTCTTGATGGACTTAAATAATTCAGAACAGAAACTGTTTGCACTTAGGCTTATAAAATTAATGGCTAAAACTCAAGGGGTTTGAATTTTAAATGCTTTTTTCCCCCAAAAATGCTTGTAAGATCATAAAACATTAACGCCAAGCAGGGAGAAGCAGGTGTTTAACAACAATGTCAAATGTGTCAGATGACATGATGACTGCAATTTACTCTGAGCTGTTTATCCAGTTAGTGCGGAAAAGAAATGTTACGTTCTTAGAGGGAAACGTTGACCTCAAAATTAATTTCTAACGACACCCATTTTTCTTTCTTGCTTACCTGCCAACATCTGGCATCAATTCTTTTAAGTCATCCAGGGATGGTTTCTTATTCAATAGCTTTTTGTACAAAGCCAGAGGAAAATGAAGGTCTACAATAGTAAAATTATATATTGCTAGCCCACAGACAACACCAATCAAATGAAACAAGTCACTGTCTTCAAAGGTCTAAGAACAGAAAACAGACAAGATGGTTTAAAATAAAGAAGTTATTTTAATCTTGCAGAGTCCAGGAAGACGTGTACAGTGCAGTATAATTTGAGTGAATTTAATTTATATTTTCTTTAAATATGTACGTATCTGTCAGTACCGAGGAAAACAGGATAAAGTCTAACCAGCTGAGACTGAAATCCAAGAGAACAGAACCCTTTCCACTTAAAAAGGCTGAGCTGCAACATACTCTGTGTTACAGGGGACACACACTGCATTGAGATCCTGGTTCTGTCAGTGATTTCCTATTGCACTATTCAGCGATTAAACATGTCAATTTTTAAAAAAATTATTCTGGGGAGGAAGAGGGAAGAGCTCACTACTGACCCCCTCGAAATTAATCACCAGGGCTTAAAACACACCTGTGGAAATGTAAATATTCAGCTGTTTGGGATCCAGCCACCCCAGTCAGTGTTCTCCTAAGGAGGACTGAAAGGTCAGGGACCAAACCTTCCAAGAAAGTACAACTCCACGACCATCTATCACCCACAAATGCAACTGAACACAGGAAGACCTGTTCAACAGGCCACTCAAGAATTTGTCTCTGGCACCTTGATTTACTGATTCTGCCCTCAGAATCAGTTTGTTCTGGCTAGTACTTCTCCCTAAAATACCTGGCTGGGCTGGGGACAACCAATAAGGAGTAAACAAGGAATGGGGAAAGGGAAACAGCAAGGAATGGATAAAGTTTTGCTCTAACAATAACAAAAATTAACTTTTTTGAGAAAAAACTTGCTTTGGCTTCTACTCTTGAAATAAAATGACCACAAACTATTATGTTCACATGTTATTAATACAAATACTGTAAGTTAAAACAAAATGACCGAATACAGATGACACCCTACCTTATCAGAGAACCAGATCAGCCTGGACTCCTCATAATACCTGAACATTCCGTATTTGGGATCTAGCAACTCCCTCATGATGAGCAAAAAAAACTCTTTGCGAACACCTCCAGCATCAACAGCTTCCTCCCCTACAAATATAACCTGAAACACACAACTCAGTGAGCACTGAACTGCAAACAGCTTGTAAAGCAAGGTTTGTCCAGGAACATTCTCAATCACTGTGAGCAGTATGTACTTGTAATACCTTGAGTGGCTTCTTGTAGTCTACATTCTTTGTTTTCCTTAGGACCTCCACAGCATCCCCTACAATGTTATCCCTCCGAACCATTAATATCAGGCATGGATTGACAGATTCGAATACTGGCAGGAAAAGAGAAGACAAGTTCTGCCTGTGGGCCTGATCGACAGCCATCTGGAGAAAAACAAAGTGAGAGTGTCAGTAGGTAGGGAAAATTCCTGTCAATATTAATTGTCCATCAGTCCTGTCCGCAAAAGTGCAGACGGGAATAGCTATTACCAGAGCTGCTGAATTTGCCCAAGTTTTCTTTGTATTCCTTTTACCTCAGGAAGTATTTGATTTCAGGAAATATTTTTCCTTTACCCATTGCTCTCACCAATGCTAATGTTCAGGGAAATATTAGAACCCAGGTTTTGATATTCCAGTCAAAATACCTTGGATAACAAAAGGAAGGAAAAAAATCCTGCATTTCATCTAATGAAGAGTAAGTTGTTTAATATAAATCTGGCATGAAAACAAACATCCATTAAAAACTAATTCACAGCACGAAAAGCAATTTATTTAACTTGTATGATAATTTCTGTATTAAAATTGCTTGGAAAACAAAATGCTCTTGCAAATGAGTTCTGAGTATGGCAGAGAACTCTTGAGAGTTTGTGTGTTCTAATACTATTTAATATTGTTAATAAAAACATTTAGTGTGAACACTTCCCTGAATCTATCAAATGTTGGTATTGACTGTGCATATACATTTTTAAAGGCATATGGAACTGCATTTATTATTAATTACAAGAGCAAGGTTGCATTTTCCTACATGAGCGCATTATGTGCACATGACTTACATCATCTGTTTATTTTCAGGCTCAGATCAATGACCCAGGTAATATTCCAAGCCTGCTCAGAAGGGAGGTGGGGTTGGTTTTTTGTTGTGGGTGGTGCTTGGGTTTTTTTGTCTGTTTGTTTGTTGGGGTTGTGGGTCTGGGGTTTTTGTACCTGCACTATGGGTTGTGAACACATAAAAAAGCCATCTCACTACTGAAAGGAAAAGAAGTTGTTTGGAAATGTATGCAACTACAAAACAGTCTAATTCCAATGTGATCCCAAACCCACTACCCTCTATCATGTACATACCCTGAGGTTAAAACTAAATCCTCCCTTTTTATGAGGGAGAGATTACACAGAATTGAAAAAAATAAAAGGCAAAAAAACCAACCAGCCAAACCAAAAAATCAACAGGCACTCCCCAAGATCCCCAACTCAGGGAAAAAATAATAAATTCATAACATTAAAAACTGAGACTCCTACCTGCATCTGTATGATTGCATCTGTTTGCAAGAGAGTTGTCTTTGCCTGGGCATCAAATACAAATGGGTATGTGCAAATTATAACAGGAATATCTGTTAACTGGAATGAAAAGAACCATGTCACAGCTCAGCTTATTCAGAAGCCACAATCATAGGTAAAAAAGCCTTTGCAATAGCACTCATTTAATATATTTATTTTAATGGAAAGAGAACTCAATCTTGACTTATTATCAATGCAGAACCAAAGCATCTTAAGAACATTAAGTGGATTTTTAATTGTTTAGTATTTCAGCCAAAAACAAACAAAAAGAAAAATCCAACGAAACTCAATCAAAGCCAAACCAAACCAAGCCAGACACAAACGACACTCTCACTTAGCACACTGTAATTTCAGAACTGTTACTGCAGCTAGTGGGTATAACAGTAGCCCCTTTTTCCAGCTGCTGCTCTGAATTTCCAATATAGACAATTGCATATTTTTGCACCACAAAAATTTTTTTCAGATTACAGCCATGGCTAATTTAAAGCTTTATTCCCAATAGAACACAGCAGACAATCCTTGACACTCACATTTCTGATTTCCTTACATTCTTCAAAAGAAATCAGATTGCAACCAATCTTACCTCAGTTAATCCATGGTTGACATCCTATGACAGCATTTGCACAAAGGTAGCAACAATTAAGATGAAAAAGCAGCATTAGTGTCTGCATTAATTACTCGTCTCTGATGCAGAATTTAAAAAATATTTATTTACTGCTTCCCCCCAAGAGAAGGTTTACTGAGAAATAAACATTAACCATAAACATTCTAATTCATCTCTTAAATACAAGCTTGTCTTTCAGCACCCTGTCTTTAAAAACAGGGCCATTAAAGTATCATGTTTGCTTGGATGCAAAAAAATTACACACTTTAAATATTTACTTCCACACATTAATTAATTAATGACATCTGCTGGTACCGTTACAAAAGAAAAAAAAGGGTGGCTAGAGAAAATTTGTTAACTTACTCAATATTCTTTCAAAGCTAAAGTCAAGGAACTAGGGCAAAAACCTGTCCAACTCACTGATCTTCTGCACAGTCATTAATTTACTCCCACTTATCACTCTTCTGTTTACAGATTAGGAAGAGTGATTAATTATCTCAGTTGTGGTTGCTAAGCTCAAAGTAGAAAATTCCATGGGTTATCTGCCCCTCTAACTCCCTACTATGCTTCCTGACTCATTATCCAAGACAGGTGCACCTTTTGCATTGACTGGACCTGTCTTATATAGCAATTCAGATTATTCTGGATGTTTTCCTATTGTGGATTATTACATTCCTAACTTTTTTGACATGGCAAGTCTCCAGTGACAGCATTCTAAATCACTTTTTAACTGACAGATTCAAATATTGAGCGGTGTCAGTCCTAAGAATGACACCCTAGAAGAAACACACCTTCTGAACAATTCTTCCTTAGCCAGCACCTGACATGAGTCTGCTCAGCACTGGTCATCTGTGAAGGTATTTTTATGAAAAAAAGTGCCCATATTTAGAGATTCTATGGATTTCTTTAAAGGGATAAAACAAACACAAAACATGGGAGGAAAACACCCACAAAAACCCAAATAAAAATCAACACAACTTACCATTCCCAATACCTGCTGCTGGAACCAGTTGGCATAGTCATTTCTGATATCTATCAAATCTTGTATCTCATGAATGTAAAATCTGTCATACTGTATAACTTGTCCTCTTTCATTTACCTAAGGAAGTGCAATTTATTTTTTTTATTAGCTTTCAAAGGGATATTTTCCATGTTTTTCAAGCATTTGATACGTCAGCCACAGATACCCAGCTACTAAAAAAATTCTAGAAAAACAACAGTGCCTACAAGAAAGCAAAAGACAATGTTAAAGACATGGATACATGGATTATTCAAAGTCCCATCAAAGATTCAAGGAAAATACAATTAACTGCGCATATAGTATTGCATAACAGGGCTGCCACTTTGAAACATCATGTGATCTCACAGGAACAGTGGTGATACACATACTCATGTATACAATGGAATAAATACTTGTTCCTGTGTTTGCACAGGTTTAACAGCTATGGCTCAATAACTCTAATCCTAATTACAGTATGAACACTATTACCTGTGAGCAGAGGAACAGTTTCCATTTAAAAACGCTAAGCTCAAAAAAAAGAGAGACGTGGAAAAATAACTTTATACAGAGGCTTGTCTCTACAGCATCATTTTAATGCAGAAGCAGCCACATTTTCCTGATACACACATCTTTTCCCAAGGACTGCTAAGCACTGCTGACTGTCAAAGCAGTAAGACAGTTACAAAGATCCTGCCTTTAAAACCAGATAATCTAAGCCTACTTTTCACAAATACCTCCCACATCCCCCTCCAAACCACCAGATACTCAAACTGCGAAATATCCCAGATCTGTCACTCCGCTTTTCCCTCTCACTTTAATCCATACCCTCACAGATGCAAATGACTGGGTCACTCTGTGTTCCCAAAAAATAGTTAATTCCATCATCATGTCAGGTTGGAATCCAGAATCCCAATGACTCATAGGTCCAGATGGAACAGCTACACATATTTCTGCAGATGCAATGCTGATCTTTAAAACTCATCAGTAACTTAGCTTCTACCGAGTACCCAGAGATGCTGACAAAGCCAAGCAGCCAAGGAACTGTTTAGAAATGCCATAAACATACTCTGTGGAGTATCTCCAGAACTCTGAAGGCTGTGTGTAGGAAATTGGTAAGTATTCTTCTGTCAGAAGGTGGAAGGCCCATCTTGCACAACTTCAAAAGGTGCACTACGACATCCTTGTAGAGTTCCACTATCTTGAGGAACAAGGGAGGTTCAAGTAGAGACCACCAATTTTCTGTCAACACAGGGTGAACACATAGATTTAGTCCTTGCCACTGCAGCACTACGTTATGTTATCCTTTTAACTAAGAAACACGTTTGGCTAGAAAGCACAATCATCAGTTACTAAAGACTCTGAAAATAAAAGTTGTAACACAACAAATGCTCTATTGTTACACATCAGATCTTTAAGTCTCTTGAAGTCTCTTCATCCAGACTAAATGACAGTATCACAAAGTAACACTTGACAAAAACAGATGGCTCAAAACCTGAAATCTTAAGCAAACAGTTGTGAGAGCAATACAAAATGATGGAAAAATATCTGGAGTTCAAAAAACCATCAGTTTGCTTTTCTTTACAGCAGACAAGCTCTTTCACTAAAAACTACTGAAGAAACACAAAAGATAGGTTACAGGGCAAAACATAACCGAGGAAGACAAAAGTTCCCTCTCAAAAAAAAAAAACGATTAAAAGCAAAATATTCTGAAAACGATTCTTTAAGCTGAATTTCAGGTGACAGGAGTCACAATAAGAAGATGTAAGGAAGTAGAGTTAAAAAACCAGAGCTATTCTCAGCTGCATATTTGAAGACCACATCTTGGCACCAGTGAGAAAAGATCGACTGCCTCAGAAGCTCAGAACAGGTGCTGCAGTCACAATCAAGACAATTTAACATCTGCTCTGCAACACTTCTGTAAATTGCTTAGAGCTTGTTAGCTGTCTGACCACATAATTTTCATTTTAAAGGGCAAAGACACATATCAATTACACTGAACTACACGCTTTAATTCCTCCCAAATGGAAGCAGTCCAAAAACTACAATACCAGATGAATTCCCAGGGATGGCCTGTTAACTCACCCCGAAGCAACAGAATAAGTGTTTTCTTACACCAAGCAACGTTAAGCCTTCACTTTCTCACTGGGGAATTGTACAGAACTGTAAATACACAGCAGGTGCTGCCGAGACCAGGTCTTCACTGATGGAATTTCTGTACGTTTTCATCTGGAGAGCCTTAGTTTTAACAGTAAAAATTCAGTTTCTTACCGAGAACTTTCAGAGGAGCTTTTTCCAGGTTCAGAATAGCTGCTCCAAAAGGAATAGCTAATGTCGTGAAATTGTTTTCATCACTCATCAGTGGGCACTCTGGTAGAGTGAGATACAGCCTCAAAGCTTCAACATCTGGTAAGGAGCTGGTCAATTTGGGAATAAGGTTCTTTTCCAAACTAGCTGCCACCTACAGCACATCAGAAAATTCTGTTTATTTTGATGCAATTGAGATTTTAAACAAATGCCCACATATAAGAAAACTAACCTAGAAAACAATAATTAAGAGCTTCAGTGAAGAGTATTATACATTTAGAAAATAACCGTAAACATGAAAATAGAATATACTGATGTGTTACCTAATTGTCACAACAAAATACGGCTTCACACATTTGCAGTCCATATATTATTGAGTAAAGAAATCTATTTATAGAGTTGGACCAAGGATAACTCTAGTAGTATTTCTGGAGAGCTGTAACACAGAAAGACAATCCCAAACCTAAGGAAAATATGCAGCACAAACCTGTTGTGATATGTGAGTATGCTCAGGCTGTATGAGTTTGTGAAAGAGTAGTCTAGCAGCATTCATATCAACCCCTGAGAATCTAGTGCTGGTTTTGTAATGATCATCATTGCTGCAGGAAGGAAAACAACAAAAACCAGAAAGACTGAATCCTGTATTCTCAGCAACTCAAGATTTTTTTCCCCCATAAATTTTAGACCTACTGACCGAGGATTTAAAATATATCAGACTTCCATTTTTTATATGGCCTTAGAAACAACTGGGAAAAATCTTCTCTAACTGCAAGAAAATAATGTAAAAAGACTAGGATGTAAAACAGCCCATGCGACGAATTACTCTTGAATTATAAACAACCTGTGGCTGACAAATGTCACGAGCTTTGCTGGCTTTCGTGGCAGCAGCCAAGACAGGCAGCAGCCATTCTGCACTGGGGCAGCCGACAAAGCACAGGGCAGGAAAGGAGCAGCAGTTTAAACTGCGGGCATCAGAGAACCAGCGAGACAAGGAAACCCTGGGAAGGTGTCCCAGCTGACACAAGGGACACCAGGAAGGCAGCCACCATTAATGCTGCCCACAGGAACACTTGTTAAAAACCTGCCCACTTACCTCAATGCCAAAAAGCTCCCATTCAGGCACCCAGCTGAGGAGAACGTTCCATCAATTTCACTGAAATGGTTCACATGAAATGTTATATTTGGTTTTCATTTTACAAATTAGCATTTGCAATAAAAAAACCCCTGTATTTAATCCCTAACAAATTACATTGTACAAAGGATGGGACTCTGACTCAAATGTGACTAAACAATACTAGATAAAACCTCCATTCAAGACTCAACGCTTAAGACAGCTCAAATCACAGCCAGTCTTGCAATTTAATTGCTTTGCATCCTCTTTTATTAAAATAGAAGCAATAATCTTTGAGTTGCTCTCATATTCCTTTACATGTATTGCTATTTTTCAATGTGCAATTAGATACTTAATTTAGTCTTGTATAGTCAACTAAACCGAAGCAGAGATGACACAGTCTCAAGGATCTAAACTACTCAACAAGCATGACAATGAAAGCACAGCGAGAGCTCTGCACGTCACAAAATCAGCAATTAAAAATAGCTCTGCTATGTATGCCCAAAGTCCCATTAACGTTCAATTCAGAGGCAGAATTACCAGAGACAACTTCTTTCCCTTACATCACTTACTTAGCTATCTCTACAGGAAGTCTTCCAGATGGGAAACTCAGCAATCTTTGAATAAACGTTTCATTCACAGTCCAGATCTGCTTCAAAAGGTCAGGATACCTAAAATCATCTGGTGGCACCATGTTCTAAAAAATTTTTAAGAAAGCGTAAAGAATCAGGCACACAAAACTGATTTCCAGAACAATCAGCCCTCTGGTTGAGCTGTCTTAGCTGACAATTTGCCTACCCAGACTACTGCTGTGAGATACTCTTGTGTTCTAACAGTGCTGCACTCCTATGAAAGCAGAGCTTACACTAAAAATATCTTGATTAAGTGTTAATTCAGACACCTTGCTTATGGCCAACTCCTTAACATCACTTGTCTCTAACCAAGTAATGATGAACACTAACGGAGCTTTAGATGTGAGCAGCAAGCATCTCCTCTCCAGCCACTAGGAGCCACTTAGCTCACTGCCAAGCTGTGAGCACACAGAAAAGGAGCCATTCAATTTTTCAGACAGATGTTCTTCCACCTCACTTCCATCAGGCTCCTCTGAGAATGAATCATGCTTCTGTGAACATGCCCTGCATCATCAGAGGAGCTGCATTTGCAAGCGCTGCTCATGTAGAATGAATTCCACTAAGAGCCGTAATAGTAGAGGAGGAGAAGCAAGATCATTGTTTTGAGTAGGAGCATTGGTTCAAAAGGAGATGGCAAATAGCACCAAAAATAAGATTAAATTAGCAAGAGAAAACATTCCTCCTGAGGGTGCCATCTGACAACACTGAGCTGACTCAGTATGACAATGACGATCTGCTGCCAAAAATCAGCTCTTCTGATCCCATCCTACAGCATCAGGACAAGGAACACTTTTGCCATTTCCCTTGTGTCCAGCCAAAGAAAACAACTCAGGGAACTGAGCTGCCCAAAAATTGACTTGAGGAAACAGATTTTGGCTGGGCCCCCTTAACTGGCAGGGACACACAACCCCCAGGGGTACAGTACACACAGAACTTTGGAAGAATTCAATACAAATTACCAAACTAAAGAGTACTAAAAGGGATATTTTTGCAGCATCAAAGTTCATCTATTGCTAATACTTTTTGTACAGAACAAGCCACAATAACTGCATTCATACAGTCTCCAGTTCACCTCAATTAGTCAGTCAGAAACTACTCCAGTAATTATGAAAATTGCACATAAGAAAGTTTTTAAGGAAGTTTTAACAGACAAGTTATGAGCCTATATGATAAGCAATTTTCCAGTTTACACCTGCTAAGCAAGTTTCTCTCAAATACAGCAATGATTAAAACTCTATCAGAAGTTAGAAAAAGAACCCAACAAAACAACCCTAGAAAAACTGCTGAGTCTGTACAACCAGAACAGGCTCTGAGCACAGAGAGCACTGCTGCAAGTTTGACCTGTACTCAGTTTTTCCTGACAAACGTTTCCCCACTAAAATCCATTTTCCCTTGTGTCCAAATTAGTTTTCACCCTATATACTCAACTCTTGATGCTTCATTAATCCTCACGGTCTAATATCTGCTGAGCTGCACTGGAAAGTCCCATGAATCTTCATCTTGTTTTTATCTCCCAACTCACGCTCCAATAGCATTTCCTTTTCGTCACACTTCCGCATTGCCATTTTTACTGTAAAGTCCTTCTAGATTCCTTTACGTAGAATTTAAACAGATCAATTCCTGTTATTTTAAAACTTAAGCTTTAAGACTAGTATAAAACTGTGACAAAACAAACTGTCACCACCTGTAAACTTTAGCAAAAAACTCCATTTCTTTCCTTACCACTGTGGTACGTTAAAATGGCTACAGAGCAGAAGACACCAAAGCTGCTGCTGTCAGGAGCTATGAGGAGGACTGGGCAACGAGTGAAGAGCTCAAATATTCAATCAATTCTTCCCTTATGACATGAAAAGAAGTGCATTCATCCATCAAGAAAAAAGCTTATGCCAAAAAGTTTCAAGAGCTTCCTGACAGCTAACACTCACTAACTGGATCCAAGTCCTCCAACTGCTACCATGACTTAGTGTCTTTTGCTTCCACACTGCTCCAACAAACTTTACAGTACAGTCACGTGCACCTTCAACATCAAAACCCTTTAAAACGCATCAAAACCCCCAAAATCTAACTTTGACAAGCTTCGGAACAAAATTATACTTAATTTGTTACCTGTGGATAAAAGTAGTGTGCAAAACTTTGGTCCCCACCAGAGAAAATTCTCTTTACACAGTAGCACTCCTCACTGTCTGCAATAGGAACAAAAAACAGGCCACTGTGAAAATGCGAAATTGAGAAATCATTAAGATGCTGCAATCGACACTCAGTTACAATAAGATTCCCTTGTGCAGAACCTCGATACAATAGTTAAGACCATCTTTCCCTGAGGCAAGTTCTAGGTCTAGTGCTACCAGAGGCCCTAACCCAGCAGCACAGGCACGTAATTCCTACAGCAGGAACAGAGAGCACAGCGGAATCAAACTGTTTGGAATAAGTGATTATGGCCCATACCTAGTTTAAATCTCAAGAATTCTAAGCTACTATAAAGGAACAGGTAACCAGGAAGTAAATACACCAGATGTTGCTTACCTGTGCTCATCGGGCATTGAGTACTGTAGGGAATCCAGTTTCCTTTCACTGTGAAGGGACTTTTCCTGTTACTGGTGGTCCCGGTACCTAACTGCCCATTACCTCCGAGTCCAAAAGAATAAATTCTTCCAGAAGAAGGGACGAATGCAGTGGTGTGCTGCCTAGGGCAAACAGAATTCAGTAACGCAAACCTAAGCATTGGAACGTGCTTTGTGCAGGCCTGGCCAGGAATTGTGGCAAACAGTGTGTTAAAGGTCCTGTCAGACCCAACGCTCCACTGCTCTACTGGCAGTGCACTGCCACTGGCAATATTCCATTCATACTCCAATAGGCAATCCTCCATTTTTATGGAAAAGTTCCCGGAATGGAGATGCCAGCGCTTAGCCCCTGTCTGACCTTTAGAGCATATCAGAAATGAATGTCTAGAGACTGTCTGCATCTCCTTTCCCTTCCCATCCTGTTCAACTCTAGATGTCTCCTCTCCTTTCACAGGCCTGCGAAGAACCAGTTGGGAATTTGTGTAAACTATTTTGTACTTTCCCAAACACACTTGTTCTCCAATAGGAAATGAAATGACAGCAACAAACACTTTCACACTTCGCACTATTGTTCACACCGCCAGTTTAGAAAATCAGAGCCTCTCAAATATACAACTTCCTTTAGTTCTTCTATGAATGCTTTTAAAATCCCAAAAACATCTCTAAGTATCTTTTGTTAGGGGTCACCTTGTCTCCTCTGACCACAAAGGGTAAGAAACCCCCCACTTCACACTGCAATAGATATGAAGTTTCACACAAAACAAGTTATCTGTAAGATTCGCCGTGTTAGCGCACAATAGGCCTTACCTGCCACAGGTGATTTGCGTGACAACACTTCCCATGAGCTCAAAAACTTTCCTTGGATTTATCTCATGGCTGGTAGAGTTATGACCCAACTGACCATAGCCTCCAGCTCCAAATGTAAAAACCCCACCTTCCTAAACAAATAAATTTTTAAAAATTAAGACGATCGTATATCTCAGAACAAGAAACTTCACAGAAACAGGGTTTTAATAAATCTTTTCTGATTATCTTGGCATTGCAGGGAAAGGACAGAAAAAACACATGGCACAAAAGGGTCCTGAGACACAGAAGAGTCACAAGTTAACTGGAGTTATGAAAATGGGGTACAACTATGAAATATTACCTTACTTGTGTTAAATCACACTCATCTAATTTCCTCATCATCATTCAACAGTCCTGCCATTAACTTGTGTCATTTATAGATACTAATCCTCATTTTCCCTCTTTTCCAGTTTTCTTGATGAACTTCACCTGTACACAAACTCACACTATTAAAAAGTACACTGTGGCTTCAAAACTCTGAATACAAATTTTTAAGTGATTAGCAAACAGGAAGCTGCCCTGCTCAGCAGATGATACACAGTATGACTGAAACAGCCTCATTATTTGAAAACATAAGAAACCAGAAAATTTCAACATTGTTGTAAGGCAAATAATTTTTAAAGTGTTTTTGATTAATCAAGAAAATAACCAAAACCTTCAATGTTTAAACCAGAAACATTTTCAGAAGTTAAACACCTTACCTTACAACAACTCTGAAACTTGCCATATTCAGATGCTTTGAAAATGTAAATCTGTTTCTTTCACCTCTGCTATGCATCAGTTTGGCCCTCAGCCGAAAATCATCACTAAAATTGCAGCATCCACTGGGAAAACCCAACAGCCTCAGGATAGCAAACAGTGCCAGGTTCTTCTGAACTTCAGAAGGACTTGGGGAATGCTCACACATATACACAGTACTGCCTACAAAAGGTGCATCAGCCCCTGGCTCTGCAAGGGACGATGCAGCCACACACCTGGGTGACAATCTGTACAAACATTCACAGTACATTCAGTATCTCAACCAAGCCCATCAGCTTTAAAGCAAGTTTGAAGTTAACTTCTATGCATGAAAAAGGAAAATAAGCATTTAGAATGCAAGATTTCTTGTATTTGGTAAATTTTTTCAAATATGTAACCAGTCCAATCTTTCCTTAACTTACTCCCATAAATTAAGAAGAAATTTTATTCAGAATTTAGTTTATTATTCCCTGTTCAGGTAGCATCTTCTCCTGGAAATATTAAAAAAAATTGGAGCATAAACGTATGCATATCTAAACACAAACATATCTTTAAGTTCTGTACCTTTGTAAGGGCAGCAGTATGATCTTCTCCACAACATATATGAACAACCTTCTGACTTCTCAGGGACTTCAGCAGCGTAGGAACATACCTGTCTGAAAGGTTTAATAAAGAAAGGTCACTTATTTTGACAATAAAAACTAAAAGCCAAATAGTTTTGCTCATTTATTCTAATTTGGTTCTAGTCAAGCAAACACTTTAATTTTTGTTACCATAATGCAATCACTGTGACTGAGCTTATGGATGCTGGAGATAGAAGTGTTACTACAGAAAAAACAGGGACTACTACACTGAAGAACTTTGTAGCCCATGGTCTCATTTTCACCAGCACAGGATCATATGTCAATACAAAGATCACTAAATATGGAACAGTACATTAGACCTGGCATTGGCCATGAGAAAAGGAAAAAAAAAAAAAAAAATCATTGTTTTGAATTGTTTATGTGCTTCATGTTTTTAAAACGTTCCTCTAAGTTGGTATCAGGTCTTCCTTGGAAAGTGTATTTAGGCACAGAGTTTAATATTACCAATTGCATAACAGAATGGAGCAGTGAACAAACAGGAAGCAAAACTAACCTTCCTCCATCACTAGAATACGTCAACTTTGTCAACTTTGAACAAAGGCAATATTTTACATGTTAGTGCTAATATCTTAAAACCTGTCAGGCATGCTAACATGTCTGCAAAAAACCCTATGAAGACATTAAAAAGGGATTTTACTGAGAAGTGATGCTACATAAAAACCTGGGGTTACACACATTCCAAGGAATATGCAGAAGCAACTGAAGTCTCCCATGATTTCTGAAAAATAATCGCAATTTTCTTATTACATGAATGTGACAATTTTTAAGGCATTCAGATGTGCATTTTATTTACAACACATTTTTCCTATTTTAAATGGTGTTGACAACAATGAACCAGTAAGAAAATCTGAACTCATGAAACCATCTACAGATTATCCATTACTAAACTGTGTATTACAGGACCCTGGTAGCAAACACTGCCGCCATCCTGGAGCCCTGTGAGCAGATACTGTGCACGTAACACAATACAACCCACAAAAAACCAATTTTTTGTCTAACCTAACCACTTGCTAAAAATCACTGAGTGTCATCCCCCTAGCAGAGGAAATTTTGGAAATGTTAGCCAAAAATTGTGAATGATTATCCAAAGTGGCCTGAGAAAGAAATGTAAAAGTAATTGGCAGTAAAAAATGAAGATGGCTTAAATGGGACTACTAAGGACAACCAATTAGTTTTGATAGATTACTGCCCTTGCCAAGCAATTTCATCCACAAAAAATTCAGTTCAAACTGTAACTACTGCACAGTATTTTAATTCAATCCCATTAAGTCACAGGAAGATGCAGAACAGGGAAAGAAAACAAGTCAAGCAGGCAAGAATTTCAACATAATACTGTCAGAATTCTCACTACAAAACAGCTGAGGAAAACACCTCTGTGTCTCCTTCATGCAATCTCACGTGGCACTGGCACACTCCGACAATACCGAACAAGGTTTGTTCTGTCTGCTCCTTTCCTAGGAACACTGCTCTCTTTGGATTCACAACCCAAAACCTTCAGCATGAAACTCTCCTGAAGCAATGCTTACTTACCATTATCATCATTAAGACCCAGCTGCCCAAATTTGTTGCGTCCCCATCCAAAGATGGCTCCAGAAAGAGTTAGTACAAAACTATGAGCTCCTCCTGCTGCAATCTGTGCAAAAGGGATTCCCAGCAGAGATTTAATCATTTGTGGTGAGGTTTGTTTTTTATACTCATAACCTAAGCCCAGCTGGCCATATTTGTTTTGTCCCCAGGAAAACACTTCACTTCCTGTTTGAAGGAAAAAATAAACAACCAAGAAATAAAATTAATATCGTTTAATAAAACAATGTTTATCCACTGTAAGAAAATCTAAAGGTTGGACCGTTACTCTTCAAACATTTTTGAGTTTGAAAATGCATACAAATTGTTGACTTCTGAAGCTAAGCATTCTTGTGTAATGTGCAGGCATTCAACTCAAACATTTAACCAGACTGGAAGTATTTAAATTGCATTCAACCCCCCCCCCAAAACTGCTCTTAACATTCCTGTTTCAACAGTGCTGGATCAACTGAGTTTGCTTATTACAAAACAAGACAGTGCTCCATGGGAAGTTCCACTACTACACAGATGTTTGTGCAGACATCTGCCAAAGTTGCACCCGGACATGCAAAGTTTTCCCATTTCCAATCAAAAGCCTCATCTAAGCTTTTCTAAGGTAAGATGCTTAATTTTCACACACAATTTAAGAGACATATATTTTAAAATACTGTCTTCATTATATGATCAATGAAGCCCAAGGTTTATAACATCATTCAATGCCTTATAAAGAAAAGAACACTTTGAAGAATGCCAATCGAAGACCTATGTACGTTAAGACTGCTTCCAAAATAAAATATTCTCTTGAACAATCAGTGTTTTGCCAAAGTATTTACTCTCCTAAAGATTAACACCCAAACACAAAATAATTTACTTCTGCTGATGTGATACATTTTCAAGAGCAATGCTTCCTATGTCTCTCCCATCTCTACCTTCCCAGTAACAGTTTTATGAAGATAGGAAAACAATGAAAACCATCCTCTGGAGTACTGGTCTCTCAGATTTTATTTATTTATATTAGCAGCCAAACCCAGAAAACCCTACAGTGCACGTCAAGAACAGAAACAGAGCTACAAATCCATGAACTGGCAATAAAATAGTGATGCTGTACTTGAAGCCTGTCACTATTTAAAACACTGAGTGACTTTTAAATCACAAATTCCTATGACATTGTTGCACCTTTGACCAACAGAACACTTCACAACTCTGTTACTCCCCACATTCGACTACTGATCTCAACTCAGGCAAAGGGTTACTTGTAAAGCTCTGCCTGCCTGCCCTGAAAACAAAGGCATTTCTTTGGGTTATAACGATAATTACACCTGGGAATACACAATGGCACGGAAAATGCCCAATATGAGGCCATGAAGAGTCACATACAGAATCCAGGCACACATAATCAGTATAAACTACTGTATTTAAAGAAAAAAAAAAAATCATTCAGCATACAATGAACACCTGCCTCCCCACAGTTATATGCTTCATATTTTAAACACACATTGCTAAGAAACACTGACAAACTACAATCTATCTGGAACTTTTGGTCTGAGTTGGTAACTTTCCATTAACCTTTTTCAGCAGCCATTTCATCCAAGTGGAAGTTTTGGCCACAATCCTCCTATACCATGATAAGACAAGCAAACAGCAAACTTAAACTCATGTTCATTTCTGGAGAGCTGCACTAGCCAGACGTGCAGTACAAGTGAGGCCAACTAAGTGTGGGCTCACAGCCCCAGCAGAAATTTGAAGAGATATTTAAACTTCCAAAAGGTGGCTTATTTGTGACATGGCATTTTAACTGTGGAAGCACCAAAAAAACAGAGGCTTTGCCATAGTAAAGCAGACGAGAAAGTCACTCCTGCAAGCCTCAGTAACTTGAGGTTACAGGTTAAAACAGACCAGGGACAGAGCAGCATGCCAGCAGGATGAGAATGATAAGGGACCAAGAAAAGGAAACAAAAGAAAGTTAAAAGAAAGCCAGATGATAAAATTAAAAAAACCCCAACACCTCCCACCCCCAAAGAAATAAAAGCACAACTCAACGTTTGTACGTTTGTTTTTCAAACTCAAGCTACCATCATTATGTTACACTGCTCCTACCACCCTGAAATCCCACCTGTGTTAAGTGGTAGCATGTTTTATAAACACACTGACTTCTAAAAAAAGAGAAAATAAATGTTGAAAACTTTTGAATTCCCTGGTAAGAAGTTATACAAAACTTAAGAAGAATTTGGCTTACCTTTTGAGAGTGCTAGCGAGTGATAATAACCACAAGCAACTTGAACAATTTGGATCTCTGATAAGCTTTTAATATTTCTATTGGGGTAAGAAAACAGAGAAAGAATTAAGCTACCAGCTCATGGTATGAAATAAAGGGTAATATACACAATGTGAATCCTTTTCACTGAAGTATATTAAACATCCTAACTTTGATTAGACACTATTTAGTAAAATCTAAAGTTAAAACTGCTTCTCTTCTAAAACTTTTAAGGTCAGGTTCTGTCTTATTTTCAAATAGATAACGCCTGTAAAAGACCATAATGAAGAATTAGGGAGGTTCATGTGCTGGGAAGGCAATCTCACATAGCTGAATGGAGGAACAAATGCAGAATGCAAGAATAAACCGATTCTTACTTCTAGTTTCCAAAATTTCAGTTCACAGAGCTAATACACATTGCACAATATTGTAAAGGAGTTGCAAATACACCCACACGTGCATTAAAACTAATAATGCTTTCAACTTTGGATGAGAAAAAAAGTTTCTAAAGGGCCTGTGGGCTTTTAAATTTGATGCAGAAATCTTGAATATTGCAGTCATGAATTACTAAGGTTCCAAGGAATTGTTACTTTTGTATGTAGACTTCAGGTAGCTGGAATGCTTAAGGCATTCTGAAAACAAGCACGTGACCCTGGCCAACACTAATTTTTTTTAACTAGAAGGTGTATTATTTGATCACAGCTGAAAAGCTTCGGGATAAAAACTGAAGTACAAAGATCAGACAGCAGATGTACCTTCTTCACATTGAAAGTTTAACGCTACTTCTCCTTAACTTCGCTTAAATGGCATTCAAACTCTTAAAACACTCATCCTGTTTTTCCAATGTAAGTCTCATTCTTAGTGGAGGACTATTAAAAAAAAAAAACCCAAACAAAAACACCCCAAAAAGCAACAAACCAAACCAAGCACACCTGCAACCCATTTCTCACCTAAGATGACTTTTTGAGAAAGGAAACTGCCTACACGCAGTGCATTCAAGTGTCATAGCTAATATACATTTTCTATATTTATATGGTTTTACCTGTAACAGCAGAATAGCTTAACCAATGTGATTTAAGCACATTATTAAAAAAAAGGCAACTTATTATGTACTATTTTTAACCTGGGCACTCTGATGCATTCCTCTGTTCCTGGCAAGCCAAGCTGTCCATCAGTAGCCAGACCCCAAGCATATACCTGACCTTTGTCATTTAATGCAAGAGTGTGGGCTTCTCCACATGATACAGCTACAATATTTTGGGCATCCAGTGCACCAACATGTTCTAAAAAAAAAAATAAATAAAATTAGTTGTTTAAAAAAAAAAAAAAAAGCTACTTCAAGCTAAGGTTGTTCCAAACAGTTTTACGCAGTACTAAGATATCAACTGAAGTGACATTCAACTGAGCCCATAAGTTCTGCTGAAACACGCTTTATATAAAATTATGAACATGCAATTCTAGGAGAAATAAGATAAATTTGACATCCCCAAAGTAACCAAATAATGACTGTTTCTGGAGCAATATACAGAAGTGCACAAAACCTGCAGCTTGATCGTAAGGGCTCCTTCTAATCTTGCCATCTGAAAATGAGTGCAGGAACTCAATTAACAGTAAGGTCAAATAGATTACTGTCAAATGACTACACGTGTAGACATTATGTAAGAGGAAAACACTCCACCACAGCAAATTAAATTCACCTATTCATTATTAAGAAAAAGCCTGCAAAACAAGGCAGGGCAAATTACAGACTAAAGCTACTGATTTTGCAATGAGCTACACAATGTCTTCTTTATAATGCAAAATACTGTAGAAACAGAGCCTAAAGAGTAATTTTTCTAGACATACAGTGCATGCCTCTGAAAAGCACACACTAAAATATCTGTGATTATTTTTTTCAGTAGCCTGCACCAATACATTTGGAAATACTCAAAGCTTGATTTTGGGCTTACGATTCGTGATCAGAAGTCTAACATTTCCGTTTCAGCAATAAGCAAAGTGGAGAAATATCATCAGGGCCTGTCATTAAGGCCGGAATTTTTAATAGTTCCTTTAAATAAGAGACTGCTTGGACATTTTATTCCCAGTTTTCAAACACAAATTCTATTCCGGCCTAAGAATGGCACGCCACTGAAAAAGCCTGTGTACCGTCAATGTTACGGGCACTCTAAACACAGCCTAGCACAGCCCAAGTCAATTTCAAAACAGTAGCTAACATTATCTGCAGCATGACAGACACTCAGCTTCCAAAATAAACCAACACAGGCAGCAGATATAAGTTCTTTTTATTACGTACAGCTGGTCTGACTAAAGAGGTTACCACCCCAATTCACCCATCAGAGCCTCCCACGGCTCTGCCAGTGGGAGAGGTCATGGAAGCACTCTCCAGTTTGGGCACCAGCACACAGATCAGCTCAGGCAATCTTCCCCAGCTGCTGAACCAGCCAGCCTGACTCTGCCTAGTATGGATTAAGGAACATTCATGGAGTCCCTATGGCAAGCAGAGCTCTAGAAGGCAGCAAGAGGAAAGGCAGCGGGGACACAGAGGTAGCAAAGACACACAGTCAGCAACAAAATTATCTTCAGTTAGCAGAAATACATTCAAAAGAGAGCATCCACCCATCTGTAAAGATACCAAGCCTGTTTAGACTGTGCAAGTGACTTATCCCAATGCCCTGACTTCATATTACAATTCTCAGCAGCATTATCAGTAACCTCTAGGTGAAAGGAAAATTACAGAGATGACAATCCTCATGTGTCTGAGCATGTTAAAAAAAAAATTATAGCAGGTCCGCTACATATGAAAGGTCATAAAAATTAAAAGTTAGATATTTTCGTTGTAACCTTTAGATTTAAAAGACAATTCAGCATAATTTTCCAAGTGGGCAGCAAGTAGTCAGAGTAAGTTTGACACGCTGAGTTTCTCTTCATGTTCATGAAGCAGATGTTTGCACAGGATTAGAGTTTATCAGTTTAATATCCACATACTGATTTCCAATAGAAGTCCAAATTAGTTTTAAAAAGTTACATCTCAAAAAAAAAAAAAAATTTTTAATTGGTACCAAAACCGAGTAAAGGAGAACTACTAAAATACCGCGTGACACCTCATTTCCATTTGAAAAATTTGTGGCAAATATTGAGCCAAGCGAGCTGCAAAACTGCTCTAGGAGTGAGTAGAATGAAGTCTTAGTAAGCCTTTCCAGTTTGTTACGTTCTGCTGTAAACAGTGTGAGCAGCACTGTTCCCTGGCTCTCAGCAGCACCAGCTATGACTCACATGCAAGCTCTGAAGGGAGCCCATGTGCACACTCCTCTGCAGTCCCTGCAAGATGTTTACCCACTTCTGCTCCAGAACTGCACTAGGAGGGAGCAGAAACACATACAGAACATAGGTGGGAAGAAAAAAAGCCCAGAGAAGTGTTACACAGCATCCTTTAGGCTTTTCCAAATCCTCTCCCCGTAGCGCTGCATATGCTGATAAGTCTTTTATCAAAAGTTTTATTTTTAGTTCTTAAAAAAAGAGAACATTGCTTTAATCAGACCTGCTGTACATCACATATTAGACAACTAAAAACACACTGCATGTTTCTCAGCTGCGATATGCCAAATACTCATTTCCACCATATTCCAACAGCCAAATCCATACACAAAAGTACAGTCCTAATCCATGCATTGCAGCAGGTCAGCTCCCCTTGAGATTAAAAGCAGGCACTGAGTCTCCCACGGCCTCAGGCAAAGTGATTCCACGCTTGAAATAAAAAATAGTGGCAACGGTCCAGCTACACAGCAGGCAAAAATATGGGGGGACCGCCATGTTTTACAGCTGGTTGTTTCCAACTGTCACAAGAACCCATCCGAGCAAAGCGATGCTTTTCCAGTTAAAAATACGTCCATTCTTGGAAGAACTACTGTGCAGGAATTCGGCACATGCACGGACACTGGCAATCTTGACTTTGATGAAGCACAATAAAACGAAAGCCACACACAACCACCACACAGAATTTCCACAATTCATCACTTCTAAACTTACCGGGTCTTTTCCTGGCTTTTTCATGCCCTAGTTGTCCTAGATCATTGCATCCACATGTATAAACAGTCCCATCATCCAGGACAAAAACAGTATGTCTCAGTCCACATCCTACATCTCTGACCCTTTTATTTAGGAAAAAGTCACTTTTTCTGGGTTCTAAAACAATCTCTTCATCAATTCCACCCAATCCAAGCTGTCCAAAGGATGCATTGCCCCAGCACAACATGTTTACGCTTCTTTTTATCAGAGATCTTCCAATTTCACTTTTCTAGAATATTCCTTCTGCGTAGCTGTTAAGAAAAAAGGAAAATGTACATCTTTCAGTATTGTCCCCAACATTTACATTATTTCCTATACAGCACATAATCTGTAAGCTCACTTTGTCCATACCACTGTATTAAAACCCCGAACAATTTTTAAGAGTGTGATTTGCTTTCTTGGACAGGATTTGCGTTGACTCTGCAGTAAAATGCTTTCTTTTCCATTTCAGATACAACTTCTAAGATGTGCAGCTCCCTGGTTTTATAAAATTTTGTTTCAAAAACTTAAAACATCATTCTTCGTAAAACTTCTTTAATCCCTAATCCAAATTTATACAAACTTGCAGTTGCAACCAATTTCAGCCAGTGGAAATGACCTCAAATACCTTCCAAGGAGACAGCACAGGCTACTTTCTTTACTTGAGGAGTTGCATGGCTCCAGCAAAGCACTGTGTAGGGCCTCAAGATCATCACCAAAAACAACACCTGACTCACAGTTGGAAAAAATTGGTCAGCTCTGATCAATCCAGTTACGCAATACTAAGTACAATATGCTGTGTCAGTCCTTACATTTAGACAACTATGAGTCAACTGAACTTACAACTTAAAAGAGGATAAATAGATGAAACTCAAGTCCCCAATCTTGCACTGCAATCAACACCAGCTCCAGCTTCAGTTACTCTGCAGTAACAGGAGGCCACATACACCAACTCCCCCAAGCAAGCCCACACCCCTAATCCCTAAATTACAATTATCAGTATTTGTGCTGACAGACTCTGTACCTTTTTGGAAAGGATTCAAAGCTAAAGCTACTCTTCTCTTTCATCTGCAGTAGTGCATACAACTAAGAATTTGTGACAATGTTTTCACTACTACTTACACTACATATCCATGACAGTAAGTGTCCCCGTATTTTCAGAGCAATTTAAAAGTCAATGTAATCCAATGTGAAATTACTATAAATTTTCATCTGTGACCATTATTTAGCAGACATTCTGCAGGGTCATAACACGTACAAACGACCTAAATCCCAAACTGCTCAAAGAAGCAAGCCAACACTTAACATCTAAGCGTTACATACACCAAACGGCAGAATTCTTGCCAGCACAACAGGATAAACTGTTTGTCTCTGCAAAAGTCAAAACACAGTAAACAAGACACTTATTTTTGTGACTGCATTAAAAAAACCCCAAAAGCAATACCAACCCAAAACAGCCAAACAGCTTAAAATATATTGCATTCTGTTTACCTATCTCAGGAGGTGAGGCATGATCAAATATTTCCCTAGCTATATCCTACCACATTCAGAAGGGGACATCGAAACGAAGTCGTCTTCAGTTAAGACATAGCTACGCAACAGCACAGGTCACACATCTGCAGCAGTGACTTGCTTCAACCTGCAACACAAGAAATTAGAAAAGATGTATGACTATAGTTCTTCCAGATTTCTATAGTCAAGATTTATCTCCATCTCCAGCAGGAAAAAAAAAAAAAAGAAAAGTTCTCTTTTCTATTGAACTATATGAGTATTTCCATGGAAGGCGGGGTTGTTTTGTTTTGTATCATTTAAGAGTCAGTAGCCGAAGTTCTGTACTTTGATCTCAAATCACGGCACTCTTTCACCCCTGTGCGGTCATGAGAGCCAACTCGCGCCGTCAGCTGCTGGATACTCCCGCGCGTGACGTCGGGAGCGGCCCGGTGCCGACAGCCAGCACAGACCGGGGGAAAGCCCCGCACTCGCCCTGTGCCGCCGGGGAGCGCGGGGCGGCGGCAGGGAAGCGCCTGGACGCTTCGCACAGTCTGTGGCCCCTGTCTGAGCGCTGGCGCGCGCTCGGGCCGTGCCCCGTGAGGGGACCCCGCCCGCCCCAGCGCTTGCCGCGGCCTCGTGTTCCCTCG
>VZTA01000415.1:0-98637 GCA_013398855.1 Mohoua ochrocephala | reverse complement strand
AGGGACGTTGGGCTGGGAGCCACCGCGTGGTTCGGTTCCCGCCGTTGGGCTGTGGGGAGGCGGAGCGAAGAGCTGACGGCAAAAAGGAGTCTTAGGAGAGGCCCAAGAAGTGAGGAGCGCCGGAGTGATGTTTTCGTGCTCCTGGTGTGCTCGGGGAAGCGCAGGGCTGGGCACGGAGCTCGGGTGTTCCCTCCGGTGGTGACTGCAGCTGTACGCGTTCTTGACATGGGAACACATGCGAGCGCAAAAAACCACAGCCGTCGTTGTGTTACATCACAGTTTTTAAACTGAGAATTAAAAAACTTGAGTGTGTTCTAGGGCAAATAGCTCCCTGAGAAGAGGTCTTCGTATGGCGTGTTTCGCCTGCCTTGCAGAGTTCTTCAGACACTTGGGCGCGTCTTGCTGTTCCTTACTCAGATCTACGGAGATCTGCAGAAGCCTCTGCTTGATCTCTGAGGGCACGAAAAGAATGAGATCAGTGAGTGGGAAGGAACTGGATCCGCCAGAGAGATGCAGGAACAAACTGTTCTTCGTACTCCAATTACGCGTCATTAACTTGTGGGAGCACGGAGCCGTTCCCCGCGGGTGATCGGCGGCGTTGCTGCAGCGGGAGGCGGCGGTGTGAGCACCAGCCCTGCATGGCCTTCCTGCTCCAGGGAACGGCGTGGCTCTGGGGCTTTGCTCTGGCCCTCCCGCAGAAAGGAATGCAGTTTTCTCAATCCTCCAGTCTGGCTACAAGCTTTTCTCCGTGTCAGAGCATACCCAAGGTGGGCATGGTAAAACGCTTTTTTTTTTTCACTGAACACGTATCTCTAATGGAACCACTAAAAGAAAAGTTTACATGCCAGACACATTTTTAAACTTTTTTTCCCTGGTATTTTGCTTGGTACGTGGAGGAAAATCCATTGCAATTTATGTAATTGGACCGGGTTGGGAATCCAAATGAGATTTCCTTATTTAGCAGCCTCTTTATAATAGGATCCACCTTTATGTAGGTCAGGAAGTGAAAAAACGCCAGGACCAGGCATACTTCACAGCAAGTGATTTTGCAAACTGTGGGTGAGGAAAGTTCTGCGTTTGGTGTCCTTTTGCCCTTTCGTTAACCGGAAATCATTTAACAACATCCCCATCAATGGGATGTCTTGGTCCAGCCATTAAACACTCCTTTGTATATGTAAATAGGTAAAATTCTACAGGACTTCTCAGGACTTGTGGTGGTAGATTTATCCGTAAAGATCCAAACCAGAAATACTAAATTCATACCTAGAGAAAATGAGATTGCTGCATAGCTGACACAAGCTAAATGATGCAGCACTTTTCAGGGCAGCAAATACCCGGTTTTGCTATTTAAAGGAGAAATGTGAGTGATTTGCCTTTTGCCATTCTGCATCTAAGACTGGAAGGTGAGCAGGAGCAAATGGAGGAAAACATTTCAGTTGTTATCTTCTAAACTTCCTTTTCCTTTTATTTGTGAGCCCAACGGAGTAGTAACTGTGAATAACTACAACGTGAAGTAGATTTTAAATATTGGCGTTCATTGTGCAATGTGTCCTCTGACCAGCATGTGGGGATATGCCCATGTACTTGAAGAGAACATTATATGCCCACTACAATTTTATACAAGGAAAAGTCACTTGGTATAACTGGTTTAACACATTAAATAAAAAATATATAAAGCATGAAACAACATACAGTGTAGCACAAATCTCAACTTCCCTCTGTAATAGACATAGCTATTTTACTTAAAAGAATTATTTTAATCTTAAAAGCAGATTACTGTAAATTGAATAATTCAAATGTGTCTTCAAATAAAATGTAAGCCATATTTTTATTCTACTTATCATCTATCTTGGCAAATTTCCTTTTCTGTGCCAGAGAAGCCATATCGCACCTGCCTTAGTACCGGAGGGGATCCCTCCCTTCTCGGGGCTAAAGACACACGGGCAGTGGGGGGCAGGGAGTACGTGCTCTGGTGCCACAGCACTGCCCGGGCTCCCTGCCACTCGGCACAACCCGTCCTGCACCCACCGGCACCAAACCTGCCACCATGGACTTCTGCAGCTGCAGTGCTCAAGAGACAACTGTGGGTTGCTTGCACCTCAAAATTCCCAATGTCCATTCTAGTACTTGCAAAAAAACCTCAGAGATGCAAAATCCAGTGAAAACAAGAAACGTAAATCTGCTTAACTTCAGGGATGGAATTTATTTCCTTGTAAGTGCCTTAGCACTGAGGGTTTCCTATTACCATTGCACAGTCTTCTTATTGATGGTCACAACGAGCAGGAAACTATTTTCAGTTCCCCTGCCATTATTAAAATAGCAATGCTTGGCTACTGCCTGGTGATAGCTGTCAGCACAATTGTGGTTTTTAAATTGCACCCCAGTTAATGCTCCACTGAGGTAATACAAAAATGGGGAATAATCATATATAGGGTTAACTAATACATACTTTATGCTCAATTACTAGAAAACCTCTTTCAGTTATTATACACGTTTTTGAAGGCTACAGTGTTATGGCATAAAACTTTCTGTATAGTTAATAACAGAGATGCACTCTGCTCTCTGCCTCCATTTTCTCCTGGCAACAGCCAGGACATATTTTATAAACTTTAATTCTGCATTTCAAACCCCTTTGCTTTATACTGTGATGTGTCACAGACTACAGAAAATAGAAAGGGGTGTCCAGAACAGCTGATAACATGAAATTAGAGATGTCAGCATTTTGCTGTGAGAAATTACCAACCTTTGTGTGAAGCCTTTGTGTAGAATATTCTTGATTAAGACAAAGAAAAGGCTTTAGAATGCAAATAGCCTTACAAACAAGGGATGGTCAGACCCTTTTATGCTATTTCTGGTTTACATTTCATCCTTAGATTCTTCACAGTATCCATGTAGGCAACTCACACATATACAGAGTGTGTGTTTTATATGCTCTGCCACTTTATAGCTGAGCATGTTGTAGCTCTCTGCCTGCCCACCCTGCTCACAAACAATTCCGGTTAGCTCAAATGCAAATGTGCTTACCAATTATTAAGACCAATTATTTATTAACTGATGGCAACATGCTGAAACAACTTGAGCAGTTTTTGACCTGATTGTGAATATAAATCGCTATGGAAATACTAAATTGACAATATTGCAAGTTCTGTGGTTAACTCGAGGCATCTCATAAAGGGAGCTGGGTAAGGGAAAACTGGAGAGACATATCTTCAAATTAAGATAAGCAAAACCAAAAACCTGCAACCCCCCACTCCCCTCATCCTCTCAGGCCACAAACTATAGCTGAAACAGCCAAAGGAAAGCTATTCATAGGATGATGAATGCTAAGGAAATGAAAAAGCAGTGAAGGACAAGGATGAAACCTGGACATGGAGTCTCTAATGAAGGAAACAAGCTGACCTTTGTGTTCGGGATGAAGCTCTTGCACTCACAAACCCTTGCGTGGATCCAATGTCCCCAAGCCCACACAAGCTGGCACTGAGTGACTCCCCCGTGCCCTGGCAGCATGGCAGAAGCCACACAAGTGCCCAGGCAACTGCAGGTTGGGGCTGAAGATGCTGAACATTTTTGAGCATCCTACACAGAGGGTTGGGAGTGCAGCCCCTTCCCACATGTGGCATATTTTCTTCCTATTGAAGGGATGTTTCACACTATTACATTAATTTTTCTGTTATAAATAGATCAGCAGGCCAGGACTGATGAGCACCAGGAAATTCCCATGTAATCTTTTGGTTTTTTTGGTTTAAGAGCTGGATGCTGAGACACCGGTCCCCATGTCATTAAACTGGGCTTTTGGTCAGGCCAAAACTGACCTTTGATTTTTAAGATGCAATCCTACAGGAATACAGTATCAATAATTGAGCGGGCTGTGCCCTGCGGAGACCGATTTGGTAACATGCTGAACCTCAGCTTGTAAAATAGCTCCAAGTGGTGCCACATGCTGCTGATTCTGACATGACACTGTGTCTTTGCATGGCAGCATGATGAAGCACCCTAAAATTAGCCTTCTTACTATTTCGTAAAGAGCAGGCAGAAAGGTAGCAGCCTGCACTCAGGAGAACAAAGAGGGACAGGAGAGGACCAGAACTGAGGCTCACACACAGCCTGGTCACAACACTTCATGGTGAGCATGCTTGGCTTCTTTGCAAATTTCCATGTAGGATTGTTTAGTGTAATTTCTTATCCCAAGCACAGGGTGACCTGCTTGTGAAGAAAGAAAGGTGCTCATGTAAACAGAGGTGGAGAGGAGGGACCTTCTCTCTCAGGGGGCTTGGCATTCAGCAGAAGGGAAAACTAACTGTGAAAATTACATGGGTGGTCTCTTTTCTTAGGGGTGTGGTGGGAGCTGGCATGTAATTCACAGAACTAAGTTTGTTTTTACTGGGATAGAACTAGGAATGGAAGAAAAAAATGGGCTGATATGAAAATCAGAAACAATGTGATAAAGTCCCTTTCTATTGAGCCAGACTGATTTTTTCCTGATACTCAGGTCTACCTCTACCCCGCTTATTGGGTGATAAAGTCCTTGGCTATACAAGGAGTAAGATTTGAGAGGAAAAAAAAAAATCCTACTTCCAGGCAATAGGAAGATAGGCATGGATGTGTTTATGCATGGGAACAGAAACAGTGAAGGAAAAGATCCTAGACCACAGTAACGCTTGCAGATGAGGAGAAAAGAGAAACTGTGAGGAAACATTTGACTATCAGAGGGCACAAGAGGCACGCCATGAAAGGGATGTGAGCACTGACTGCTAGGAGGGAAGGAGGAACAACACAAGTCTCTAGGAAGCAGAGGACCCCCCCCCCCATCAGCTGGGTGTGACAGCCTGTGGCCCCGTGCCTAAACAATTGTCAGTACATGCTGTTTTCTCTATTCCTGGGGTAGCACTCTGAGAAGAATATCTGGGAAGAAAATAACACTGAGGCATAAACCATGACTGGTACATTCAAACTACATTCAGCTGTTTCTGCTATTAGTTACCACTCAGAAATACGAGACTATTTTGCAACACAGATATTTTTGTTCAGTAAAGATGATTGGACAGTACTCTGCAGCTTTTGTGATTTAATTCGGGACAATATTCATGATTTCACATGTGTTACTGAAACTCAGAGAGGCATGATTCTATAAGATCTCTCCTGTGCTGTTAGTAACCCACAGACATTTGGTAGAGCATGGACTGAAGTGTGGTGTCAGAGTGGGAGTCAATCTATGACATTGGTATCAACTACAGTGCAGGACATCTCTGTTCATAAAGGGGATTAAATATTTATGGTGGTCAAAGAGTCTTGGACAGATGGAAAATTAAATTTCTCTTGCAGATGTTGTTAAGGAGCTCCACAGAAATTGTATGTGAGCAGTCAGAGCTTGGAGTCCTTGAAGGGCTGTAACTCTTAATTTCCTATAATATAAGTCTCAACCTTGGCACTAGAATAAAAAAAAAAATAAATTTGGAGACAGAAGGTAAGTGAACTGTATGAGCTGAGCAATCAAATCCTTGTAACTGTGTGAAAAATGGAATCACTGCTGCTATGTACACACAATTCGTATGCAGAGAAACCCAGTGACTCCTTATGTCTCCAGAGGTCTCCTAAGTCAATATTTATTTAGGAAAGAAAAATTGTCACAAATTTGTAATGTTTTATTTCTGTTTACTGACGCTGGAGCGGTGCAAAACGCAGCCAATTTTGTTGTTGACTTTTTAGTATGAGTGATTTGGATGCTCCTATTTCACCGCAGAAGACTTTGGGTCAATGTTTTTGGGATAATGTTTCTTTGTTTATTTGGTCTACCAGCATAGAACAAAGTGCTTCCATTTAAAACTTCAGGCTTGAAAGGGGAAGCCAAAGCAACTGTATATCTTTTGGAAGCAGAAACAGTAGAGCAGCCACTTGTGCCAAACCTCCATTGCATTTAGCTGTGTTTTTTTCTTGGATAGGGAAGGAGGTAGCAGCAATTCATCACCTGTGTCTGCCTGATGAAGGCTTTCTTGTCATTAATGTCAGCAAGTCACTAGGACACCACTAAATATGATCACTGGTCCCAGTCAGAAATGATCATTTCAGGGGTACTGGGTACTCCCCACTTTACACATACATATTTACTTTCATAGAAGAATGAGAGTTATTTTCAGCTTCTGGGCAAGGTTCTAGAGCAGCAAAATGACTCCTAAACATACATAGATGTGAATTTGAGAGCAGTCCTAGAGCTTGGGACCCTGGAGATTTAAGTGAGATTGTTCTTGAGACTGTCTCAGGAACAGACAGATCATTCCAAGAGTATCCAACTGACACAGCAGTTTCTGCTTACCCCATGACCCAGTGGAGACATCCAAAGCTAAACAGATTACAGGAGAGTCAGCTTGAAATGCCAATTTCATCAGAAAACAGTTACACATCATATTTTAGCCAGTAGAATTGTCAAAAAACGTGCCCAAATGTGATATAACTTCTGCAAATACAAACAATTCAATACAAACACTATAAGGTGCTTATAGCTTGGAGCAAACTCAGCCAGGCAAACTGACTCTTTAACAGACAGTATCAATAATACAAATTAAATTCCTTCGAGTAGAATTTCTTTTTTTTTCCTAATAAAATGAAGGAAAGGAATGCTTACTTGTCTCATGAACAAGTGGTTGCTTTGTGGTAAGCAGCATTAGGATTAAAAATCACTTTTCTGAGAGGCAAATTGTATGATCTTTATCATTTTCCCTGACCTCTTGTTCAAGTTTGAGCCTCTAAATAGCTCATCACCATTATAAACCTGTTTGTGTTGTCTTCTGTGTTTATAATAACCATAAGCATCAAAATAGTCTGTTTGTAACTATAATAATCCCTGCTCACTTTCCTGTAGAATTATAATTGGCAAGAACCTAGAAATGTTCCACTTACAGCCATTACAAACAGTTGTAATTTCCAGTGCATTGTATCAGCAATGACCCCTTAAGAATCCAGTATTTGGGATCAAAGTGTCTGCACATTTTCAACTCAAATTTATGAACATTATTATCTTTTGACAAAGTTTTCGTTTAGGATAGTTAATAGCAACACATACAGTTTTAAAATCTTCATTTTGAAACTTCCCTCACCATTAGTTTTACAGCTAATTTTGACTGGATACAGAACTATTTGCCCAAGTAACAACAAAACAGATGCTGTTATTATAATGATTTTCTGATATTTTCTGAAAAACCCACAGCAAGTTAAAAGAAATACCATTTGACAAGTAGAATTAAATGGATTTTAAAATATAATTTAAGTATATGTATTTTGAAGTGAAATTTAAAAGCTCAAGAATTATCAAACAAATTTATATTTATAGCTATATTTCAAGAAACTTATAATTTTTTTACATTAATTTTTGAGACATTAAAGATTCAAATAGCATGCTTGACTCTGCCATACTTCCTTTGGACATATACTGATCAACATAAAGAGAATAAACCCAGAAACTAGCAATATATTCCTCATCAACTGTTTTCTGATGTAAAACTTTGGCTTCATCAAATCCTGCATCTCAGGATCTAGACCAGAGAGATCTTCACATCTCTGCAAAAAATCCGAAGGTTTGCTCTTGTGCCACAGAAATGGGCACCAAGTATTTCAGGACTAGGAAGCATGCAGAATATAAAGCGTTTCTTTCCTGAGTTTTCCAAACGCGGGAAAAAATCCTGTTTGGAGCACTGTTATCCCTCCTTAATACTTCCAATAACACAATTGAAAGGAGCCTGTGGGAGCGCACAGAAAGTCACTGTGTCTGCAAGAGACTGTTCTTAGAGTGCTCATTCTTGGGAGTCAAATTATCCATCAGTTTTTGGATTTTCAACTTTATTATTATATTGACTACAGCTGGGAAAACTCTGGAAGTTCTTCCCACTGAGTTCTTTCTCTTCACCCTCTCCAGCCACTCAAAGCTGTCATCTTCCCTGCTTCCCTTTCCTCTAAGTCAAACCCTGAGACAGGTCAATTATTTCTCAGGGGAAGCCAATTTAAACTAGCTGAGCCTTGATGGGTTTATATCCCAGCTCAAACCCCCACAACTGAATATGTCAAGTATGAAAACCCATGTTTCTACTCCTTGCATTTCACATGAACTCTATCCAGCGTTGCATGAGAGCAGCACTTCTGGCTCCCCGTCCAGCTCCAGCCCCCACTTACACTTCTCTATGACACCTTTAAATCCTGTTCAGCAGCAAAATGCACAACAAATCCGCTCCACACAGCAGGAAGAGTTCTCATACCCACAGGTTATAAACGTTGTGAGTGAGACTTTCTGAACTATGTGCCTTCAAAATGCGTATTGTCATTTTCAAAAAATGGTGAGTAAAGATTTAGGTGACTGCCTCTAGTCATTCCAACATCAAACTCTTGGCCAACGTGAAGGTATGTAAACACCTCAAATGGGAATGTACAAGTGGATCTACACAGGCAAGTCCTTAAATTTTCAACAAAAATTTAATAAAATTTAAAGCATATCTTTTTAATGAAAACATAGCCTTCATATCCTGTCTTTGACTTTCCAAACTAGTGAATATTTCTTCATAAAATAGATGTTTTCTTGATTTACCCTATTGTCCTGATTTAACATTAAGAGCATTACATCTAAAATTTAGTTCAAATGTTGAATTTCCACAGCCCCACATCAACAATTAAGCATGTCCAAAAGGTTCTGTTGTACTTTAAAAGGCCTTTGCTAATCAGATTAAATGAAAAACACTTACCATATTTACATTTTCTAAGTATCACAGTTGGAAGTCTTCCAATATTCTTCCTCTTCTAAAGCAAAAAAAAAGTGAGACATTTAAAAAAGGATTTTCAAAGGCACCCTAGCCAGAAAGAGAATTCCTTTTTATAACTGGTGGCATAGCACAAGGCATTAATATATGTCACTGATGGACCAGTTGATCTAAACTTGGCTTGTAATGTGCATGGTTTATCAGATCACAATGTATTTTAAATTCTGTGATAGATCTTTTGACTCCTTCCACTGAGTAAATAATGTTTTGACTGGTATGAAATTAGATAGTTCTGGAGACTGACAACTGAATAAGCAGAACCCCTGGCCTGGGAAAGTATTCATAGATATTTCTGATTACAAGGTGATGTATTTGAAATAAATTAGAGGTCTTATTTAAGTTCCTAAAATAAAAGGCATATCCTCCTTTCTTTTTCTTACCCTCACTTTTTGTCTGTCTGACATATGTGTGAAAAAGTCACCTTTGGCATAGCAACCATCTGCTTGGCTAGTCAGAATGGCCAGTACCTCCCACTATTGTTGCTCTGAGGGAATTTTCTGGGTCATGACCATGTAAGTGAGCTTACATTACCTGAATGCCATTTGTTCTTCAGCTACACAGAATAGTTCTGATACTGATGGTGTTTCATAAGCTGGTACTAACAATTTCCTTTAATTCTCATCTCTGTCACTTCTGAAAGTTTGCTCGTGTTTTGGCATGAAAGACCATTTTTTAAAAATTAAATCCATTAAATCTGTCAGTAGTGCTGTATCCTTAAAAGCCCTCGGTGTTCTGAAGGTTCATCAGCATCTACAGATAAAATTTTGCAGTGCATCGTCATATACATTTTTACAATCTGTGTTATAATGCAAGTCAGTTTAGTGTTACAATGCACCATTTAAAGTGGGAAGGTGACTCAGTGGCCTGAGGGAAGGCGTTCCAGACAGATGAGGCAGCGAAAGGGAAGGAGCGCCAGAATCACCGGGAGGGGCCGGTAAACTGATCTCAAGTGTGCACAGTGAGGTGACACATTAAAGTGCTGGGAAAACAGGAACTCCAGCCACCTAATGGGAGTCAGAGTTTGGGGATGATAGCCTAGCTATGTTTTCATATCAAAATGACCCTATTTTAATTCAAAGGAGGAAAATTTTCAAAGCCCTCGGACTCCTGCCGAGGGCTCTTCCCCTTGTCAGTGCAGTCAGAGCCAGGCAGGTCGCTGTGCACAGAGCACTCAGCAGCACTCTCCTGGGTACAACCTGGCAACGCGATTCCCGGACACCACGGGCCATTCCTGCCCTTTATTTGTTGGCACAAAGGCTGCCACGCTTTTCTGCTGCCCCCATGTGTCGAGATGAGAGGTTCCCTGGAGGTGTGGATATAACCTGTCTTGCCCAGCTCTGTCCCCTTCCCTCGGCTCATCCTGTTGCACCTCTGCAATCCACGATGCACAGGCTCTCCTTTCCATGGAGTTTGCTTCTGTCACATTTTAGCAAACTGTTCTCAGACCGTGCCCTCCTGCTACCTAAGCCATGCATTTCTGTGCAATCTACCTAACCAAGCTCTTATCTCTAGCCAGTTCTTCCAGTCACCTCGCTGAACAATCATGTTGCTGTTCTCCAGATTGTTTATCTGAGGTCTACCTAGCTGAGGAGATCCCGTGACCGCAGGTTCAGAGATGGGCTGACTGCCATGCCACTACTGATAAACACTGAAACTCTCATCTGAATGTGCCTGGAAAGCAAGAGGTCTCAAGAAATTATTTTTTTAATGTAGATCACACATGAATGCCCTCTCCTTATTTTCATCTACCAACAATTAAGACATTCTAATTAGGGGTGTATCTTGTGAAGTACAATTTTGGCAAGTGAGTAATTGAATGTTTTGTCCTATTAAACATCTGACTCGAGCTGGTATTTTGTACAGTTTTGGTTGTCTAGAACAGGTTCAAAAGCCTCTGATGCTCAAAACACCAGCCATTCATTCTGGGTTTGGGTTCTCTAAAACCCTGAGGGTCCTGATCTACACGTGCCGCCACGGTGAGCTGCCTCAGCCTCCTGCCACCTGCCCAGCCCTTTAGGGTTAATTTGCTGTAGGCCTCAGGGCCTCTAATACAGCCCAAACAACACTGGAAAGATACTACCCCTAGGTAGAAAAAAGATACTGAAGATACCTATATTTTAAATATAGGGTACATATGTTCTTAGCTCAGACAGAGGTCAAGAATCTTTGAGTTTATCTTCCTCATTACCATGCAACTCATATTAACCAGGTTTCCACAAATAATAGCCACACTTTGTTTTGTTCTTTTATGTTAAAACCACTTGCAAGTAGACTCTCAGTGAAATCTGCCTGTTCTTTCAGGGTTTGGGAAGTTGTTTGCAAGTAGCCTGGGTTAAATTTTGCTCTCTGTTCTAGATGTATGAAGCCATTTAAGTGATAAGAATAAGGAGTGAACTGTAAATCTCTGTTTGACAAATGTGTAATTGGAAATGGAGACTGTGGTTACAAAATACACCTCCCTGGACTGACTCTTAATCCACTTTTAAAAATACAATTCACAGCATGTTGTTGTGTTAATCTCAACCCCAAGTCAAAAGCATTCATGTTCCTGTCTCTGGACAACAGTAAGCGGTTAACAAAGGCAGACACTGTAGATGTCAGATCTACTTAATATCAACTTAATATCAACCACAGAAATAGCTACCAGGAGAAAAAAAATTAAACTTTTCTACAAGTAACACAAGAAGAAGTTCAAATAATCAAAATATAAAGTACGTAATATGGCTTTCACTGTAGCAATATTCCTGCATTTCCTTTTCCTTTAGATTTAGGTAAGCAGATAGCTCAACTCTTTGTACCAGCCACTCTGACAACATGTTCAGTTGATATTAATTATGGCTATGAATATCCTTATTATATGTTTTGGAGATGTATGTTCTGAAGAAAGGGAAAACAAATTGAAATTGATGTATCTGTAGCTGCTAGGGTCTAATCCTGCTTTATCTGAAGAACAATTTAGATAAGCCATGAGAAAGAGGAGAGCAAAACCCATAAAGGAAAAGCAGAAGTAGAGTGTTTGGCTTAGTGCCTTCTCTTCCATGAAATCCCAGGAAAACAAGTCCACCGGCGTGCCAGCTCCAGCGAGACCTTGCACACCTGTACCAGCATCAGGCTGAGGCAGTGCCAGCCGGGGCTGTCTCGGTTGGAGACCTGAAACAACACAGCAAAATTAGCCTTGTCTGCTACACCAGCTTCTTATCAAAAACAGGAGAAGGAAAGGCATGAAACACAAGAAATAAAGCGAGGAAGTAAAAGCAGACAGGGAAGGAGAGGGGTCATGGTAGGAAGGCAAATCTCACATATCACAAAGTGTCCCAAATTAGGTGAAGACACTAGAACTGGCATTATCAGATCCCCTTTAATGGTCTGTTTTAGTCTAATCGTGTCTTGCAGTCAGGACAGTGAAATCCTATAGTGTCAAAATGGATCCTAGAGTCTCTGGTGATGCTGGGAGCAATAGCCCTGACTGCAGATCTCACACCTTTCAGTCAAGCTCGTTCTTTGGCATCAGTGTCAAATCAAGCTTCCTCCTGCTTCACTTGCCCAAAGAAAGTCATGAATGGAAGAGCACATACCCAGTAATCAAACCCAGCTTCTGGGTTATTAATTTTAATCATTGATTTCTGATCCTGTGTTTCTGTCAATTACCAGACATAGTCTCCAAGACATTGGATAGTATAGATAGGAGTCCTCATTAGTTTTATCTCAATTTCTAAATGTTTTTTAAAGCAAATCTGATATAAGAGGTTGCATCAAACTTTTGCTTCTTTGGGCAGCTGCCAGTCTCTCTGTGTTGGTATTTGCCATGTACTCTACAAATCACTGAGGTCTGAGGGTGCTGACCACAGGATGAAGACTGGTGTGAGCCAAACTCTGCACCCAGATGTGGTAACTTCCAGGACATCCTACTCAGCCATGTGAGCCTTTCCAGGGAGAGCTCATGCACGTTCTCTTTGAACCATAAGGGGAAACTATCCACTTCAAAATCTCAATGCTAGCAGCTTGTAAAATGTTGGTTAGATATCCCAACATTTAAAAAAAAAAAAAAAAAAAAGTTATTTCCCTTAGAAAAGGAAGAATGTAGGAGAAGCTAATGAAATATTAACTGTACAGGGAACACTGAAATGCCTGTGAACACTTTTTGCTAACTCTTTAGTATCACAGGCACTTTTGAAAGGCTGATATTATATAAGATAATATTGTACAATGGCTAATAATGGACAAAAAAATTTCATAATTTAAAATAAGGACACAGTGTCCTCCATGTTTTTTAGACAGGGAACATGCCTTAAAGAATCTGACACTTTTATAACTGCGTAGACGTTTTTTACAAAAAAGGAATTTTACAAATCCACTTTTACCATTGCCACCCATAACATCAATTACTTCATATTCTGGGGATTATCTATCTTTATAACTTTTTTCGGCTGTGCCTTGTCTACTGCAACAAAGCAAACTACTGGTGCATTTTAACCTACTGAATAATTTTGAAAAGCAAATAGATGGAACATTGGAGTACAAGAGATTGTGGCTCTGTGTGGATGACTGGAAGACTGCTTTCATTACTGTGGTTATAACTTTCTGGAAAAGTTTGACTCCTCTCCTATTGATGATAGTAACAGAACAAACTCTGATTTCATTGGAAACAGCATCAAGCCCCCTAAATCACTAGTACCTTTCATCTAAATAACGCATGAGACTGAAAAATTCTCTCGTAACGCTTGGGCAATCCTCAGATGAGGTGAGGATTGAAGCTGCCCTGTGCAATGATAAAGCCTGTTTTGGGCTGGGTGCAAAAGAAATAGGCACTCAAGGAATGTTTTAACATTATTTGTACTTTTTATAGAAAAGAGGTACCATTTCCATCATCCTTCTAATATGTCTCCACTTCTAAAATTAGAATCCAAATGAGAATTACACAATACCTGGCAGACTCATGATAAGAGATGTGCTGCATAGTGATATGAATAGAAAATACCCAACTCATCTTACACGAGGTTTGTAAATCACTATCAAAATAGCTTTTCCAGGAACATCCAGAAATTTGCCGTTAACACTTTTCTTACCGAAGGAATAATGGCTTTAAGATAACTCATTAAAGTCTATAAAGGAAAAACAGGGCTTGCCACTGCTGTTCAAATTACCAGGCCTTTAACTGGAGTTATTAAAGCAGCAACAGTCACTGATGCTTCAAAAAAAGATGTCGCTGCTCTTGCCCAAAGCTGCACGGGTAGGGAGCAATTCAGTGCCCTTGGAACAACCTAGTCTAACAAAAGGCAAAGTGGGTACTTTATGAGTCAACATTCATATTTGACCAGCAGAATGGTCACAGTCTAAGCCTCTCTTCTGCTGGTATTCCTTCACCCCATTAGAACAAACTCGGCTAATGCACTCTTACATACTACCCATTAGAAAGAAATCAGATCAGCCTTGGGAAGAGCAACATCAGTGGTTGGTGGGATGCAAACCAAGAGTGGGTAGTAAAGTTTTGCTCCGCAGGGCTCTGGAAAGATCTGCAGAATCACTGGAACTTAACTGCAAAGAGCCTTAAGGAAGCTTTCAAAGAATGGCATGTCTCATTTCTCATTTAATGGTTCAGCACATGCCATTAATAGAACAGTATTAATTTCATCCTAGTGTCTAGAAAATCAAGAATTTTCCATTTATGATAAATGGAAGGTTTACAAATACAGCTGGATAATCCTACCGAGGAATAGCAGCCAACCAGCCATGTACAAAGTTCCATTTTAAACTCCCTTCTTGTGAGTCTTGTTTGAGCTTGTGAAGGTAGTTTGGGCTTTGACAGCCAAGATCTGGAGAGAAATAGTGCTCATGTAATTTATTCTAGGACACTATGCCTCATTCTTCTGCCAGCCAGCAAAGACAAAAGGACATAAAGCTGGAGGTCATGATACTTTGCAGTGCTTTTCTCAGTGCTCAGCAGGCAAAAGCCTGATTTCAATGTTTTCTATAAATGTGGACAGAGGAACCACAGTATTTTTATGGGCTTTATACTGTTACTTACAAACTAGTGAATCTGAAATTCTCTGGTGTTGCTCTATCGAAGTGCCAGCTCTGCAAGACCTGGCACATTCACTGTGTATGCTCCAACTTTCTGTGGTTCCTGGAAGTTTTGGCCTTGTACCATCTGCTATTACAATGGTCAGTCTGTCTGCCACAGTACAGGCTCATAACTTTTTGTGGTTTCTCAATGCTGTCCTTTCTACATAACCCTTAGCTTATTTGTCGCTCAGATTATTCAATGATTTTGCAATTCCAGCATCTTAAACTCTGTCTTAAAGTGGAAATTTTCATGCATTTTTTTTACCAGCTTGAATAATTTTGCATATCATGCACAAACAGCAGTTCACAAACAGCACACAAACAGCAAGACTCCATGGCAGTAATTGCATCTCAGCAGAACTCTCCATAGGTTTACAATTACTACCAGACACATCAGACTTTATTTTCAGGCTGCAGACTTTGTAGCCTACACATCTACAGGCACTGTCCCAACCACAGCAGCACAGGGTACAGTATCAGCAGGCGGTTCCTGCCAGCACTGTATGGCTCGTATCTACTGTTACAGATACTATAAAGAATATCTTTGATCTCTAGTCCAGGTATAAAGTTACATTAGACATCACCCAACCCATAAAATGCCTCACCTGTGCCCAAAAGAAGGACTGACTTCACTACACAGCCTTTCAATATCATCACCACAAACTCATGTTTGTAAGCTATTCTGGCAATGGTACTTGTGCTGGTTTTTCCTGGGGTAAAGTTTTTTTCCACAGTAGCCGGTATGGGGCTGTGTTTTGGATTTGGGCTGGAAGCAGTGTTGGTTGCCCATCAAACAAAGTTTTAAACCCACCACATTAACACAGGGATGTTTTCATTACTGCTGAGCAGAGCTCACACTGAGCCAAGGCCCACCCCCACCAGCGAGGGGCTGGGGGGCACAAGGACTTGGGACGGGACACGGTGGGACAGCTGACCCCAAGTGACCCAAGGGATATCCCAGAGCATGTGGGGCCATGCTCAGCACACAGAGCTGGGAGAAGAAGGACATTCCAGGGAAATTCAGAGTTTTGTCTTCCCATGTCACCGTTACATGTGATGGGGCCCTGCTCTCCTAGGGATGCATGAACGCCTGCCTGCCCATGGGAAGTGGGGAATGAAATAGGAATAGGCAGATCCATCAGGCCAATGCATGCCTCTGAGGTTGGTGTCAGTGGAAAAATGTGGGGGGTGTTGACCATGGGAAGATCTACTCAACAGCTGGTCTACTCTGACTCCTGACCAGATGCACCAATCTCAGAGTGGAAAAGGAGCTCCAGCACAGGAGCTAGCAGGCTCTTTGGCAGAGCTTTAAACCAGCTTGGAAGAGGGAAAGGGACATAACCAGGCTCGCCAGTGCTGAGGGATGGGATGCTGTGCCAAAACCTGAGCACCAATGGATACCTCAATCTGCTTCACAAGGTGTTGGCTACAAAGTACCACACCTGAAATGTCTCTACACTAATGCACACAATACCAGGAACAAACAAGAGGAGCTCCAGGCTTTGGCCCAGTCCCAGAGTTTGACATCATTGTATGAGTGAAACCTGGTGGGATGAGTCTTGTGCCTGGAATGCCCTGTTGGATGGCTGCAGACTCTTCAGGAGGGAGAGGCGGGGCTGCAAAGGCAGAGGGGTGGCACTGTCTGGAATGGAAGGGTTAGAATGTATGGAGCTCACAGCTGGCAGTGGCACAGTTGAGAGCCTCTGGAAGAAAACAAGGGGCAAACAAGTAACACGGATGTCATCGAGGGAGTCTACTATAGACCTCCTATGCAGGACAATGACACTGACAAATTTTTCTTTGAGCATCTAAGGGACGCTTCCAAGTCAATTGCCTGTGTCCTTATGGGGGACTTCTACTTGCCAGAAATTAACTGGTACAACCCAGGCCAGAAAATTCCTAAAATTCCTGGGTGACAACTTTATGGAACAGGTCCTAAGGGAGCCAACTCGGAAAGATGCCCTCATTGATCTGCTGCTTGTCAACAGAGCGGATCTTGTCAGCGAAGTGGGGACTGGGGCCATCTTGGCCGCAGCGACCACGAAGTGATTGAGTTTAAAATCTCTGTTGACAGGAGGAAAAGTGCCAGCAGAACTTCAACCCTGGGCATGAGGAGAGCAGACTCCAGGCTGTTCATGGAATTAGTAAGCAAGGTTCCTTGGGAATATATTTTTGCAGATGCTGGGGTCACTTTTTAAACATTCCCTCCTAAGGGCACTGGAGCAGCAATTCCCAAATGTTGGAAGTCAAGCTGGTGAGGCAGAAGGCCAGCTTGGCTGAACAGGAATCTTCTCTTGGAAATAAGGCAAAAAAGGAAGGTGTGTGCCCAGTGGAAGCGCGGTCAGGAGACATGGGGAAAATACAGATGTGTTGCTTGCCACTGTAGGGATAAAATTCATGTGGCCAAAGCTCAACTAGAGTTGAAGCTGACAGAACTGTAGGGGACAGTAAAAAAGAGTTTTTTCAAATGCAAGAATGGCAAGAGGCAGTGTAGAAATAACATCAGCCCATTCCAGGATGAGGATGGTCACCTCACAAACAGGGACGTGGACAAGGCAGAGCTGTTTAATGCATTCTTTGCCTCTGTCTCCAACATGGATGATGGACCAAGGGGGTCTCAGTGCCCTGAGGCGGAGGACCATGACTGAGAGAACAATCAATTACCAGCTGACACTGAAATTCTGCAGGATTTGCTGCTCCAGCTGGATCCCTACAAATCCATGGGGCCTGATGGGATTCATCCAAGAATCCACAAAGAGCTGCTGATGTCATCACAAAGCCTCTCTCTATGATTTTTGAGCTGTCTTGGGAATCCAGAGAGGTCCCAGCTAACTGGAAGCTGGCAAATGTTGTCCCAGTTTTCAAGAAGGGCAAGAAGGAGGACCATGGAAACTAAACCCGTCAGTGTCACTTCAGTGCCTGGCAAAGGTATGGAGAAGATTATTCTGGGAGGTATTGAAAAACACCTGAGAGGATGCAGTCATTGGTCACAGCCAGCACGGCTTCATGAGAGAGAAGTTCTGCTTATCAAACCTGATTTCCTTTTATGACAAGATAACCCACCAAGTTGATCAAGGGAAGCCCATCGATGTAGTCTTTCTGGATTTCAGTAAATCTGAATCTGAAATTTTGATACTGTCTCTCCCGGGATCCTTCTGGGCAAAATGTCCATCCCACAAACACATTATGGGATGGGTGAACAACTGGCTCAGGGGTCAGGTGCAAAGGGTCACAGTGAACGGGGTGACATCAGACTGGTGACCTGTCACTAGTGGGGTTCCACAGGGCTCCATCCTCGGCCCTATGCTCTTCAACATCTTCATAAATGACTTGGATGCAGGATTGGAAGGGATACTAAGCAAGTTTGCAGATGATACAAAGCTGGGACGAGCTGCTGACTCTCTCGAAGGCAGGGAGGCCTTGCAGAGAGACCTTGACAGATTAGAGGACTGGGCAATCATCAACCATATGAACAAGGGAAGTGCTGGATTCTGAACCTGGGATGGGGCAACCGTCTCTTCTCTGTGGCGACCAGTGAAAGGATCTGGGCAAATGGCCTGAAGTTGTGTCAGGGGAGGTTTGGGTTGGATTTCAGAAAAGGGTTCTTGACCCAGAGGGTGGCGGAGCATGGGCTGGAACAGGTTCCCCAGGGAAGTAGTCAGAGCCCCAAACCTGGCAGAGCTCAAGAAGTGTTTGGACAGCTCTCTCAGGCACATGACTCTTGGGGATGGTCCTGTGCAGGGCCAGGAGTTGGACTTGATGATCTTTATGGGTCCCTTCCATCATCTTAATCTGTGATTCTGTGTGAAATCGTTGCTTTTATTTTTTTGTGTGCAGGGCTTTTGTTTCATTTATTAAGCTACCTTTATCTGAGTCCGTAAGTTTCCTCACTTTACTCTTCCGATTCTCTCCCCCATCCCGCCAGTGGTTGGGAGTGAGCAGCTGTGTGGAGCTTTGTTACCAGCTGGGCTTAAACCACGACAATATTTTACAAAAAGAGAGGGAAATAATAGAAAAGTATCTCCAAAGCATGAGGAAATTTTACACGAAAGAATTGCCTTTCCTTCTTACTTTTCATACTGTTAGGACTCATAAAATAACTTTCTGAAGAACTACATTCCACAGATGAACCTCTTTTCTAGCACAGGTGCTCACTTGATAATGTTTTGAGAGATCTGGGAGAAGGTCAAGATGCCAGCTAGTACATCATTAGCTATGAAAAGGCTAATATCAATTCTCCATCATAAATGCATAACATTTTGGTAATCTTTTAAAATCAGAATTGTGACAAGCATTTTAAAATAAAATAATATATCAACAACCGAGAAGCATTTTTGGTAAGATGAACTGTTTAAAATTGCAGATGACTTTTTGTTGCTGGTGTGCAGGAAGAGTAGAAAAGAAAATCTCATCTCTGTGTTTACCAAGTGATGTGGTAGGTTTTAGCCAGTCAAGGTTTTAGGCAACGAAATCCTATAGAGTAACAGGGTTTCCCTGTGTGCTGATTCAAGTGTGTTGAAATTATTCCACCTGTGTTTATTTCTAGTTTTATTTACAGCTTAGTTTCGATTGCCTCTTTTAATTACTTTTCCTCCAACAGTTCATTTCTGTGCATTCAATAACAAATTTAGAAGTTCTAGCTTTTTGAGGATCTGTAGTTACAGGTTACATCCTGAAGGATTTCTGCACTATTTCACTGTTGATTAAACCGAACACTCTAAAGAAGTCAGGAATATTTTACTATTTAAATCCCACATGTTTACTGATTTTGCCTTTGGAGTTGCAAAACTTTTATGTTGTTACAAGCTGATGGGTTTCCCTGTGACTGTAATCTTCAAGTTCTGCTCGAAACTTAACGAAAGAGCGCTAACTAGTAATTTGAAAAGGCTGAAGTGTAAAGCAGCTGACAAGAGTGATACAATGCCACTACAGAGCCTCTTGGATGAATCAGCAAAACCCACATATGCATCTATAGGGGCCGTTTCATGAGCGAGGAGAAGGCATTCGGGGCCCATAGGTGCTGTGGGAGCAGTGGATTCCCTGTCCAATGAGGTGGAATGCTCCGCGGGCACATGGTTTACGCTGCTCAAAATAACTTGGGACCTGCAAACTGACAAATGCTATTGCTCCGGTGGTGACAGGTTGTCCAGCTCCTTACAGCCATCCTCATAATAACGAAGGTTAACTTCCTTCACTGTATGGACTCCTAGCTGCCTCTGCTCCTGAGGACTCGAAGAATCCCCTCGTTTCCTTAACTTTAATCTCGCACTTCTGGATACCTGTCATCGCTGCTAACTGCCAGGGTTGGGCAGCAACATCTGGAGGAATTGAAAAAGGTAATCCCTCAATTTTAGATTGGTCTACATTTTGATTTTGCAGAGTGTAGCAGAAGGATTTGATAAGCATGTATATCTGAACGCTAATTATAGCTGGCAAGGCATATACAGGGAACAAATAATTTTTAAACGGACTTAGATTGTGCTGAGATACGTGCATTGCAGTGAAAGAGAAACAGTGTTCTGCGGCATTATAAAGGACCTGAATAGCATTGGTGGGGTTCTCAAAATCCCTCGGAGCCAGTCTGACTCCTCTAAAGAGTCAACAAGACTCTAATGACCTGAAAAGTTCCTTGCTGGGACTCCTTCCTCTTCCTTCTCATCTTCCCTTCATGAAATAACGGAGGAGTGAAATATTTACATTCTGGTATTCAGCCTTAAACCGAGATGCCGTAATTTGGAATTCCTTCTTAAGCAAAATCAAACCTAATTTAATGTGACCCCCATAGTTAAATGCTTTCTATTTATTTAATTATTTATTCCGTCATGTAAAATGACCCCCGTGGCTATATTTAGTGCAGGGAGATCTGCTCTCTGGATTAATGTACACAACAGCTGCAGAAACAGTCCTGCTAGAAGGGCATAGCTCTCACCCTTGAGCTCTCACTATCTCCTTTGCTCTCTTTCTCTCTCTCAGAAAAGTATTTGACTGTCAGTAGCAAATGTTTGGCCCAATATATTGCAACATTAAGCAGTAATCAGAAGCCCGTCTTAAGTTTTACCAAATAATACATCAACAATTGATGAGAGAACAGAGTAGCTCCTGAGGATATGTTAATAGAACATTGTACAAGTCCTGCTGAAGACACTGATTACTTTATCAGCAGTTTTGTTTCGATCATGAGGTTTACATTTGTGAAGATGCTCTAGAGTTTCAGAGTGAAAACAAAATCAGCAAGTGTTCATGGAACAATTTCATAAACTTCAACTCTGCTCTTCTCCCTCTCCTACACCTCCTGAAGGTTCCTAAGGTCAGGATATTTCTTTGGTTTTGTCTGTCTTTTAAATTTTCTTTTACTTTCAGGAACAGCTAACAAAATTAAACAGCAAGTGTGGTAGTTTTTGTAGCTGAGGAGAATGATATTTACATATCAAAAATATTTATAGTCAATTCAGGAGTTAGTTAGGTCTTGTACATGACAGAGTGCCAAGTACAAAGGGGAACTGTGTGCTCTGTGCTGGTTTTTATTCCTGTGCATTCTTTAGAGATTTTACAGCAGGTCTTGCTGTGGTACTGAAGGAATCTTTTTTTATCAGCAGGTGATAACAATTGGTTGTCTGGGCATATTTGCACATAAATACAACATTAAGATAGTTTGTTAAAAAGGTACACAATACCATCGTGGCAATTGGGCAATGCAACCTCAGTTGTAAACTAAACCATGGGGTGCGGGGAAAAAGAAAAAAAAATCAGTTTCCTCCTCTGTTTAAAACTTAACTGGTTTAGTGCTTGTTTTCATAAACAGGAATATTGTACAGGAATGGGCAAATTATTCCTGTAGAATATAAATCTCATTTAAACGTCGCAGCTTGAAAATGTGATTAAAAATATGGAGGCTTTTATGTTGCAATGTTCTTAGGGAAGACTGATGAAAAAACAAAAAAGACAGAACAGTGGACATAAAGAAATATAGTGAGACTGTGAAAAAAGAAAGGCACAATTGAAAAACCTGAGGTGGCAAATGTAATCCAGGGGTTTTTTTTGTGTCTAATTTAAGTTCCCTTTTCCACTGGGAACCTGTATTTGTAGGAAAACCGAATCTCATTTTAAAACCCAACAGCCCATAGATTTGAAATTTCCAGACAAAGAGATGTGCAAATGCCATGTGGGTTGCACGGGCCAACTCTTCAGGCAGTTTGCACTTGTTCGGTCGGGCCACGCAAGCCGTCAGTGCTCGTGTGTGAGCCCCTCACGCTGGTGCCACTTACACACACAGGGGCAGGACACAGACTTTTGCTCAGCATTGTAAGTTGTGAAAATTCTCATTACAGTTCCAGTGCAGTGCTGTAATTTGTCAGTCTAGACTGAGCCCGTGCAATACCTTTGAACACTGAGAGCTGAGCTGCAGTTTCAGTCCCAAGCTAAAACATTACAGTAGTCATCAACCACATGCATTTGTGGATTTCTGCACAACTCCCACATACTGCCAGCAGGACTCACAGAATGACTGGGTTTAAATCATTTGGCTCACAATCCATGAAAATGGATTTGCAGTTTTAGCCACGAAAAAAGGTGTGCAGAGTGGTGTGTCTGTGCTTGAACAAGGATAAGTGAATATTATTGCCTGTTAGTCATATTTTCATTGAGGACTCCTGAATGTACATTCAGGATCAGATTGTGGATCTCTGCTGCATCTTTTTTGGCCTTTCATATAAACTTTTTCTCATATGAGCAATCCTTGAAGAAAAGAGGACCATATACATTACTTGAATCACTAAAAACTTGCTCTACATTGCGAGCACTTGACGTACACTCAGAACTGGTCCTGATATCTGAGGCCTGGCTGCACAGGTCATTGGGAGAGGAGGATGGAGAAGCATCCCAGGCAGGCCTCAAAGACAGCCATCACCTGTCTTCCTTTCTGACCTCCTAATTTAAAAATCAGCTGAAATTTATTTGTTTCAAATTGATGTTGTTTCTTCAAGATATTGTTTGGCTTGCAGTTCAAGGAGATTCACTGAGGAAGAAGAGAGAACTTGAGACATGGGATAAAGGGTCTCAGTTCTCATTTTGAGAACTACTACGGGGACAATCTTAATTATGAAAAAATGAAGATTTTTGTGATCAGACTGACAAATAAAAGGTCTTTTCTTTATGTGAGAGTGTAAAGGAAATGTTGAAAAAGTTGGAGAGCTCTTAATGTGCTTTTCCCTTGAAGCAGAGTTGAGTATTTCCTCCTGCTTAGGGTGTCTAATACTGTAACAGTGAGGTCATGCGGCAGGGCACGACTCCAAGTGCACACAGGGCTCTTGCAGTGTCTGCTGCAGAGTAACTTGGAGAGAGGATTTATCCCATCCCATTTCTGAGGGATTCTGTTTCCATGAGAATTGGTTACACTCCTGAGCCTGGAGGATCTCTATTTTCCTTATTTAATTACATTACTTGGAAATGGGAGTTTAGTTATCTGACTCATTACAAGGAATGGAATTCAAAGTCACTAATGTGTCTAAAACGGGAAAGTAAACCACCTTCTTGTACACAGTTTTCTAAACACTATTTTAAAAATATCTAATTCACATGCCCCCTAAATACACAGAACTGCTAACCTCAGTCCCCTGCTCCAGCCTAGCCTTTCCCATGTCTGGAGTCTCAACAGCAGCCACAGCTTGTCAACAGGCAGTACCAGAAACGGTGACAATGGCAACTGCTAAGTGAGAATTCCTGCAAGCACACGAGAACGTGGCTGTGATCATCCAACGTCTGCAAGACAGACCGCTTGTGTCAACTCTTACCTTGTTTTTCATAGCTGCAATCACACAGTTGGAACACCCCCATAAATGTTAGTGCTCAACAGTCTATGGGTAAATGCAATTTATGTGCAATTAAATTAATCGTGAAGTGGATATAGCCTCTAATATTTGCTAAATTTCCCAGTTCCCACACTGAGGTGCTGGGCCTGCAGAGTCTCGCTGTGTAAAGGCCACAAAGGTGCCTCTCTGCAGAGCAGAAGCAGCAGTTTGCTTGCTGCTCTGATGCTGGGGTTTCACCCAAAAGCACTCCCAAAAGAAGTAATAGGAGCTTGAAAAGCTAACACAGGAACAACATGTACTAACTAAAATTTCTCTTTTTAACTTTTGAAAGCCAAAGAAGATGGTCAATGCTTTTTGTATTGAATCTGCTAATTGTTTATTCTGACACAGAGAAGGAGAGTTTGAAAAATTATCTTTAGTGCATCAAGCATTAGAAGCTGTTCTCGCCAAATAAAACAGAGCTATGTCAGATATATCTGGAATTCCCTTCAACTTTGCTGAGATTTCACTACTGCTGTTTCTGTAGGAAAAGCTCAGATTCTTTCAGTGGTGGCTCAGGAATGAGTCTAACAAAGCTCAAACAAGAGGAAATGAAAGTGCTTGGTGTCACACTATGCAAGACCCCTGTGGTGCAATTTTCCTCCCTTCCATGGAAGGATTTTCAAGCCACTGCCAAAACAAACTGTGGAAACTAATTCTACCTTTGTGAATATTTAATCCTAAAGATCACTTGGCTAATAAGAGAACACTGTCATAGCCATAGGCTCTTGGAAACTTAAAGCTTGTTCAATTAGTTGGCTAACGGAAACGGAATTAGCAGAGTGATGAAATTAATGGAGTCAGTTTTGTTCATGGCATCCTCTGGTGCCTTTCAAGATAGCAGGTGCCCAAGGTCACTGCTGTTGGTGTCCCAGGAAAGCCAAAGGTGTTGCCCTTGGCGCTCTGGTTTGGTGCTGTAGGGAATGAACCAGCCAAGAGCAGAGAGCTGCAGGCTGCTGGCACCAGTCACCCCATTTCCCCCCTAAATAACACCAGTTCAGCGACATTACTTGTACCTAGCAGTGCAATTCCTGCCCTTGATACAGGTTCATCACAACACTTTGTCAGTCAGCAAAATCACTGGTGCTTTCATTGCCACCACAGACTGCTGCCTACTGTGCTTTTAGTTTGTCCTCCTTACTGCCTGCTCAACAGTCACCTGCAGAGTTATCTGCACTTATCTGCTCAACAGAGATATCTGCAATTGCAATGCAATTAGCACATTTCTTTGAAAAAATAAAAAACCACAACAATCTGGAGGTCTCTTGAGGCATAAGCAAGGCAGAATTAATAACTGCAATGGGATTGCCCGATAGCCTCACAGCAACATTCGCTGAAACTTAAAATTTTCCATTAAATTAAAAATATCGCATAATTCAAAATATTTTAAAACTTCAGTAGACAAGCACTGCCTCAAAGTGCTACATTTGACTAGAACCCAACTACTTAATTACTAAAAATAGATTAAAAAGTCATCTTCTACGCAAGCTGAAAATAGAGAAGAGTTAGATATAAAATTCTGACCCTGGATGAGCTCTAAAGAAAAGTGATGGCCCTCTAAGTATTAAGAATTTGGCATCTGATTTGTTCTCATTAATATCTTGCTTCCCAACTCCAGAAAAGAGAACTCTACTCCCCTCTACCTCTTCTTCTCCAGCAGGCAAAAGGAAGGAAGTTGTTCCAGGTCCTTTGCTGGGGAACTGTTTGTTTTCCTCCTTTCACTATCAGACAGTGGCTTCCTCACTAGGGTTTTTCAAGCTAGAATTATAAAACTATTTGCCAATCTAAACACATCTTTGAGATTAGCTCCTTATATTGCAGTAATACTCCTTAAGCAAATCAGCAGAAATTATTTCTTTCGTGTTTCAATGCTTTCAATTTATCGGAATAGAAGCTATGCAAGAACAAAGTCTCAAATGCACCCAGAACAAAACCTCAAATAACCATACAGAACACACAGTTGCTTTACTGTGGCTTCCTGCAGAAAAGCTGCACAGTGATTAACAACCTCTGTTGAAACAAACATAGCACTTAAATGAGAAAATCAAGCAATGTCTGTGCAACAGAGGAAAATGAAACCCTGAATAGTCTCAGTCAGATAATTTCCATATACTCTTTAGACAAAACCATTACAGGAGTTCTTCAAGTTCATTTGACTTCAGCAGGTTTTGATCACGCTATATTCCTTCCCTACTTGCCTTTCTTCCTTAGAGTGTCCAGTGTTCTCTAAAGACCTGCATCATCTTTTTTCAGCTCTGGTGACCTTTAGAGACACTGAGATGAAGATGTGCCATTCTGAAATGCTGCAGAAAGAGTGGCCAAGAAATGCAGCAAGCTAAATTTCGCACCTTGTAAAATACATACTTCTCCAGCCTTCCACTGCGTCCTGTAAAGCTACAAAGAGCTGGATGTTCTAATTCAGCCAGAGCCACCCGTGGAGAGGTCAGTGTGGAGCTGCATCCCTCCAGAGCTGTGACATCCCGGTGAGGCACACACGGCTCTGGTTTTGCAGGCTCAGCCACCCTCCCGGGGCAGAGGAAGGAGCTGGCGATGGCTCTGCCTTGCCTGTTCAGCTTTTGAGCAGAGAGAAAGGGGCCCGTGGGGAGCAGGCCCGAGGGCTGCAGTTCCTTCATGGGACAGGTCTGACTGCCAGTCTGTAAACTCCTTTTATTAGAATGTATTTAAACTCTAGGGAGTTGGAACTGTAGCTTTAGCTGTGACCTTTACAGCACATAGTATGCAATCAGCACATAAACCAGCTGAGGAGCCCCTTGAACACGTTCAGCTTCACTAAGGTGGCAGAGCTGCCCGAGAAGTTAAAGCTGAGCAAGCAAAAGCAGTTTCCACTGAGCAGGAACTTTAAGCCTCATGGAGACCTCTTTGCACTCTTAAGAGGTTAAATTACAAACTCTGTCCAGTCATGAAACAGCTCACAATATTATCTCACGTGGGCTTCCCAAATCAATGTTCTCTATGTGCCACAGCTTCACTGAAACACTGCGCCAGATAATTTAGTGCCAAGTGTTCAGTTAGTATCACAGACCCTGGCTCAGCTGCAGGGACTTGACTGGGTGCTTAGAAGCCTACAATTTATACAGCATTTTATTTCTCATTCTTTGTACAGGCACAAACTTAGCAATATTTTGATTGGGTGTCTCTGTAGTGTTAGCGATTTTCTTTGTTTCATATTATGAAAATAAAGCAAAATCAATAAAACTAAAATTACAAATATTTATGTAAGAAAAAGGATTTCAGTATAACAAATTGTGCCTCAAGCAGAGGGATTAAGGTCTCAAAATGCACATCAGATTATGATAGCTGTATGTTCATTCACTGAAGAAGAATATAAACAGTTTAAATTGAAACCTTCCTTTTCGTAAATAAGGAATAAGGGCTGCCACTCACATTCCAGGAAGAAATAACGCAGTAGTACGGGACATTACCACTTCATTTGTTCTTTACCAGCCCTTTTCCAGGGACAATTGTCCCACTAGAAAAGCCCAAAGCTTTTCACAGCAGATACCTTTTTAACTTTTCTTTCCCTGGCAACTTCAGCTGTTACACAAGGCTGTGAATGGAGATGGCCAACGCCAGGGCAGGGCTGTTCCCTTCTCTTCATGCCACGACAGGAACAGAACCTTCTGCAGTGTGACAAACCAGACACCTTGGGGTAGGAATACCTGAAACCACTGCAGCAAGATTTGCTACACCATAAACAAAGTAGGAGAGAGATAATGAGCACTGCATAGTCTGAGAGACAGATCCAGTAAATAGTCATGCACTTGTCTCAGTATCTGTGAGGATCAGCTCTCTGAATGGGGTAAAGAGCAGTTATTTGTCTTCATATTTGGGCCACCAGAAGATGGGTGTGTTAACAGGATGTCTGAATCCCTCTGCGCTCATCATGGCTCTCGTGGAAATAAAAGGGAGAACATCACACAGTTATACTTGCTTAAATATCAAAAGGGATGCTTTAGCTTTGCTTATCAGGCATGCAGGTCAATTATGGGCTTTCTGATACCCTCATCCCATGTGGTACACTTTTTCAGAATCAGGATCACTTAAGATCTTGATTCTGAAAGCCATGTAGTACAAATTATGTTTGCATCAAATAATGACATAGTTCTCTACTCACTTTAAATAGCTTATTAGAAATAATGCTGGATTTATGAAGCTATGGAACATTTAGCACCATTATAATTTCCTATAGTGCATGAAAAATTGTCATTGTAGAATATTTTTGTTCTTTCTCTTTCCTCCTCACATCCCTCATATGATTTTGAGGGTTCATTTACTTACTACTTCAGTGCTTATCAAGCTAAATATACTTCTTTTAAAAGTTCTCAACAACTTTCAGTCGCTGAAATATCCAACACTTAATCTGTCTGATGAGATTGTTTCTTAGCTAAGAAACACACGTCAGCAACGATGAAGATTTGACATTGAAACTCAGTTAACAGCTCTGTAGTTGAAGTTTTGCCTAGAACAGAGTAGAAAATACCACACTTGCAGTTACTTTATGTGAGGCTACCGACAGTAGAAGGTGATAAAGGATGCACTTTGCTGGTTAAAGGCAGAGTATCTGGCAGGATGTGCAGAAGCAGGCCTTTAACACAAGGCCAGCCTTATGCTTCAAGTATTACAGGTACCTACAGGTATTCAGTGCACAGATGCAGTTCGAAAATGTCTTCTGCTTTTCAGAAGCCTGTCATTTTGTTCAATCCAAAAATTTGCTATTGATAAGGCGTGGTCCTATTTTCCTTTTTGTTGGCAGCATGCAAGACGACAGTTTAGAAACCTCAACTTCAATATCTCAGCTTCTGAGAGAGAGTTATTTAGCAGAAACTAAGCATCAAGGGAAGAGTGAAAGAAGCAGATCAGAGCCAGTTTCTCGTAATTTCCACTATGGCAATGCTTCTGGTGATTCAGATGAGGTAGCTGCCCAAGACGACCTTCCAGACCTCTCTGCCTTTTTGAGCCAAGAAGAGCTTGATGAAAGTGTAAACCTGGCAAGACAAGCTATTGATCAGAATCCACTGGAAACTAAACAAGATGAGCTTCAGGCACATCCACAGCACCCCCCAGAGCAGCTGAACAACACGGGAAAACACAAACAAATGGCCCAGTCTACAGCTTTGAAAACATCAGACAATGGCCTGCACTCCAACTTTTGTCAGGAACATGTCAAAAACACAAAGGGGTCCAAAGGGATCACTCAAGATCTAAAGAAGCACCACCTCCCTTCTGAATCAGAATCCAAAAAGGAATTCCTAAACAAGGCAGCAGATTTCATTGAGGAGCTCTCCTCACTTTTCAAAGCTCACAACTCTGAAAGGATAAGACCCCGAACATGCAAAAACTACAAGAGTAAAATTGATTCTAAGAACAAGTCTGCTCCAAAAGGTAGCTCTAGCCTGTCTCTCACGTCAGAAACCAGAGAAAGGCTTTCCATTCCAACACCTCGAGACTTGGAAAACAAAGCAGAGAAAACATTTGAACAAAGAGATGATCAACAGGCGGCAAACCTAGAATCTATCAGTCAATTAACAAGTGCAGAGCTGAAAACAGAGTCAGAATCTGCATCTGTATATTCTGATGAGCCCATTGGACAACCACCACGCTTTACTCAAAAACTGAAGAGCAGGGAAGTTCCTGAAGGATCCAAAGTGCAATTGGACTGCATTGTGGTAGGAATCCCAGCACCTGAAGTCAGGTAAACGTATTCTGCACTTGTCATTTTGTATTTCTGTAATGGTAGGTGTGTGCAGGCAGGAAATACCTTGTTTGGGAACAATACTATTCCTACTATGCTTTATGTCTAAACTCACTGCTTTAATTAACAGTTTTGAGGCATTCTCTTGGCAGAGCTTATGCCATTACAAATGTTGTATTGTGTTCAGCCGTTCAAACTTGTAGAGGAGCCTGACTAAAAGAGAAAACAGTGCCAGAAATTCAGGGTTTTTTTACTGAAGACACCCAGGAAATATCATCATCCTGTAAATATTTGCAACACTCTCTGAACAGTTCTCTTGCTTATAAATACTTTGAGACTTATATCTCCAGGCTTTTGCCTTGATAAATCCTTTGGACAATAAAAATGTCAGTAGGATCCCTGGACACGAGAAATTTTTTTCCTCTTTCATCATTCATAGCTTACAATGCAAAGACAAAAAGTGAAATCATCTTCTCTTATGTATCTGGGCCTGTACACAAACTCGATCTGGCTTTCTTTGTGTTCAGAACAGGTGAACACCGAGTTGCTTTTTTACAGACCGTACTCCAACACACAATGTTCAATTTAAGTATTTCTCCAGAAGGCCACAACACTGTCCTTGTACCAGCAGTCATGTCCGTGCTGTTGACATACTTAAAAGTGACAAGGTGTCCATGTCATCCAAGTTTAGGTGTTTAACAATCACCTCAATTAGAAGCTGACACTATAAAGTCACAGAGCAGATTGGAGAACCCAGGAATGATGGCTCATCCTACAGAGTATCCAGGGATGCCCAGAATGCCTGTACACCCAATTCAGGAATGACCTGGTTCCACAGAAATGGATGACGGATATCTTTGTAACTTGGGTTCATTTTTCTCCCAACAAAACTGAAGCTTTTTAACTGAAATTTCTATTTCAACATTAGATTTTGTTCATTTTGATTAATTAAATAAGCTTTTTATGTGAATGCCATTCAATGCAGGAGCTGCCACACTTCTGTAGAATAAGCATCCATCACATACAGGAAATTAGGGACAGGGAGGAAGAAGTCCCCTAGGGAAAATTAGTCCCAAGCAGTTCAAGCTCAAGAAAAAGATCAGGCTCAGCTTTCAGTCTCCCAACTTAAACTAAAAAATAAAAGATAAGTCACAAGAGGGAAGTCTGAACTGCCTCTCTCTTGCGTTTGTGTATGTACGTGGTATATTAAGGAGAAAGCTGGGAAGGTTAGCTCCTTGAACAGTTTCCTGACCATAATTATTTATTAACAAAACTTTGCCATGTTCATCCCAGATTCTTTCAACTCCACCAATGTGTAGAAGTAACACTAAGAGGGGGTGTAAAATCGTCACTTGACTGAGTGATAAATATTCACATGCTTCAAGTGATCGTGGCCTCGTTAGTCACTGCTACAGCACAAGAAAACCAGAAAACAGAATGTACTTTGGGGTTTGTGTTCCATTAATCATGGGGACCAGAAGAACACAGCATTTATTTCCTAAAAATAGTGCTTATCTTTGGTCTGCTCTGCAAAGCTTCCAAAAGAGTGAAGGAGGAATCCTGTTGGCCGTAGTTGTGGAACTGTGAGCAGAACTGTGCTCAGAACTGGAAAATGTCTTGCTTGGAGGGTAAGAGTTTTCCAGGAGTTAAGGTGAGTTAGTGCAGTGTCTGTGGAGCTGGCAAGGAGAGAAGAATTCTAATGGAGAGGTAAGAGAAATAAAAAAATCAGCAATCCCAGGAAAGGACTGACTGGCAAGGTAGCAACTGGTGAAAGAAAGATTAATGACCTTTGACTTAAAATGGACTTCCTAACCACAGAGAGGGATCCCAAGAGACTTACCAAGCATATATTAAATGCAATTACAAAGCAGAAGTCGTACTGTGGGAACCCAGAGCATTGTGAAAAAAGAACAAGATTCAGCAAGCTCTGCAGTGTAGTTAATCAGTCAACACTAGGCACAATACGATGGTTAAACTGATGTAATGGGGATTATAAGGGAGCAACTAGAGACAGGATATTTAGAAAGAGGCTGATCACAGAGACAGGAAAGGATTGGAAAATATGAAGGGCAGATACCATGTCTGAAAGCAAGAGAGTACTAAACCAAATTGATGTAAAAGATGGTGTGAATGACATTCATGATGGATCAGGGTCAAAATACCATTTTGATTATTTCTTGAATTACCAAATCATGGCAGTGATAAAGCATTACAAGTGTGGTGGGTAACTAACAAGCATGAGGGCTCACTGAGGGACAGAAAACTGGATGGTGGAGCAAGAGAAGAAATGAGGAACGGATTTGAAATAACAGTACATGGAAAGCTAAGGCCTCCCGGCTGAATATAGAAAGACCCATCCAATTGCTTTTCAAGGTAACTTAAGGCTTAATGTAATGAGCCCACAATTCAAAGGAAGCTCAGTAAGCCAACCTATCTAGAATTCTGTGTGAAAAGTTACCCATTTTTCAGTATCATCAGCTGAATCACAGAAGAGACCAGGACTGATACCACAGGGTGTGTGCCTCCTGCTAGCTCAAACCTTAGCTCGCTGTTGAAGAGCACTACCACAATTACTGCTGATTGCTTTACTCTGACTGTACTGTGGGTTAGAAATCAGCCTTTGAGAGAAATGTGTAGCGTGTCTCCAAAGTGTTTGATGACCTCCTTCTCATGCTCCCTTCTACAGCTCTGTTTCTGTATGAGTAATGGTAGGTGTGACATTCACTCCTCTCTGTGAGGAGAGCACCCCTTTTTCTCTCAAGTTCAGAGGTGCCTACATTTTTCCAAAGTGTTTGGCACATCACTCCTAGGTTAATTTTACTGATGAATCACATTGCATGTTTTGGCATACACAGCTCTCTTGGAAGTGTCATGAGGATTTAATGTTCTAAAAACAGGCTGTATGTCATAAGGTTTCCATGAAAACATTCTTCAACATAGGCACACAAAGCTTGAAAGGTACATTTTATGCTGCTTTGTTTGAGGAGCCCGGACCTGTGACTAAACACGGATTTTTTAGAAACTCCGAAGCCATGCAAGATTAATCAGGATTTTTCATCCTGGTTGCCACTGAAATAATTTCTCTGTTTTAGTGCTCAGCATCTAGAGCCAAACTTCTCTTGCATGTATGCAACTCCATTCAAGTCAATGGATTAAGAGCTAGGATGAATTTGGCACAGGGGATGACACTGCCTGTGCTTAATATGAACCTCCCTTGCATGAGGAAGCTATCGTTGCAATCCATGGCAGGAATGAAATGTCAGTGATAGAGAGTATTGCTACTTCAGTCATGCCACGTATCTCAATGTCAGAACTCCCCCTGGAACTGACATTTCAGTGCTACCACGTACAACGTTTTCACGGTAAGTATAAAATCAAATGTTAACAAGCAAGGAGTAGATATGGCCATAGCAAAGTTTTCCATGAAGCTTAACTTCACAGGAGACAATTGGTTTTGATTTATAAGCATTACAAAGAGACAATATTCACACAACATGCTCCTTTTTTCAACTTAATCTCAAAATACTTGAACATTATGCTGAAAATAGTGACTACAGAACACACTGCATAGAGAACTAAACACAGGTTTCAAACAGGAGTTTATTCCTGGTGTTTTAAATCACTTATGCTTCAAATTTGGGACTAACCAAAGAAAAAAATAACTGCAAAGAAAACAATTAACTCAATCCTGCTTCACACTTTGAGTCTACTAAAGGAATATACTACTTGTATAAAATAAAAGTAAATGTAAAAATTAGTTAATAAAAGAATAATAATGAAAGAAATGTAAAAATTAGCTTATATGGTGTTTTTAAATTTGCTTGTAGGAAAATTAAATTGTGCCTTACAAAAACATGTGATACAGACTTATCTCTGCACAAACACAACAGATTAATTGGAAAGGCTGATCAGTAACACAACGAGTTCTACCTTACTGGCAACTATATCACAGCATTTTGTGTAATGTGTTTTGCTTGATGTGCCACTTCAGTAAGGGAACACATTTAAGCGGACACAAAAATATAATATCACTGTACTATGCAAGTTATTTTAATGTTCTGAAAGCAATCTGCTGGAAACGAAATCAAATCCTAGAAAATGGGTATTCTCTTTAATGCTTATTCATGTCTGCTGCTGAGGCTAACATGCTAAAACAAGGCTACAATATAAGGAAGAGGCATGGGGTAGGTATATAAAAAGGCATGAGTAAGTGCAATGACTCATGTCCCAAAGTACAGTTTCGTACATGAATTACACACCTAAAAGGCAACTTGTGCATTCATATACCAAATTTGTGCCTGTAGTCATACTACTGCATGAACCTTCTCACCTGATAATGTGACCATTTTCAGTTATCACCAACTGCAGATCTTGAGAACAACAGGAGAATAAACCATATTGTAGATAGAATTTTTAAAATTTCTCCTTTCAGTCTAGCAGGAATCCTATATAATTCCCTAGTCTACAATTTGAAAAGGCACTACTAATTGTCAAAGGACATTTTCGATCAACCCTATAATTCACATTACCATACTTCTCCCTTCAGACTGCTAAACATTTCCTCTACTTGCTCCTGGCGGAGTTGTTCATCTATCCCAGGCAATGGACTTTTGTGTTCTGGATGCCAACTACGAGCTACGGTGTCTGTACCTACATGTGTGTAAGGACAGCACTGAACAGAAAAGAAAATGTGATACTTACGGGAAACCAGTCAAAAAAACCCCACTTTGTATCCAAGTATTAGTGGGGAAAATTCCAGACTTGGGCAAGCCATTATGTGCAAAGTTTAAAATAGATGTAGCTGCTCCTTCTGTTTGAAGAGGTTTTGTTTTAGAGGTTCTGACAGGACTATGACAGAATATGAATACTAAAAGTCAATCAGAAGAAGATAGAAAGATAATTATTTTGAAAGGAAATGTATTTTGAATGGAAGCACAAACCAGCAGTTTAAAAATAGTGATAACATTAAAAAAAAGTAGTATTTTCAAAATAAATATTAGCAAGGATCCATACAGTCTAATCTACTGGAAAATAATGGTACTGTGATCATGAAATACTTTAAGGGAGAGGTAGTTTATAAGTAATGATCTAAGACCAGTGATTTCACATTTTGAAAACTATTTTTAAGTGCTGCTTCATGCCTTGATAGAGAAGTTAAAGAGAATGGTTGCACACTCCAGAGCAATAAGTAAATATACACACATGTATACATTCACTCTGTTCTTACACCCTCCCCTCAGTGTCTGCTTTTGGCCACTGTCAGGAAAGCACCCTGGGTTAGGTGGATCTGTAATCTGAGCCAGAACACCTATGTGGCAGTGACCCAGACTAGCTTGGGTGATTCGGAATGGGTTAATTTCACCGTACCTGACTCTGCCTCTGAGGAAGAAGAGTCCACAGCAAAAAATTCTTAACCCCTGAGATCACCAGCCTGCCCCCCCTCAGTGCTCCAGGGGCTCTCTCACAGGACAGCGTGTTTCAAAATTATCTTTAGCTGTTCTGTCATTTGTTAACCTAGGTTTGTTCCTCCCCTGAGATGTTCCTATTAGTTCACTGTTTTTCATGTCACCTTTTGATTTGCTACCTCACTCACTTTGTGACCCTATAAAAACATGTAACCAAAGAACTAAGGGGTCTTTCTGCGAGCTCCCCTTCAAGAAAATAAACTTGGATTAAAGCTACAGAAATTCCAGCTCTTTCCTCCTTGTCTTTGCTCCTGCCAATGCATAAGCCGAGAGACTGCTTGTTGCAAAGGGCTGCAGGCCAGAATAAGATCTTATCTCGACCAGACGCCGCCGCTATCCTGTAAGGGTGGTAGCCTCTGGGCAGAATCGGCCGAGCCAAAGCCAGGCTTAAGCGGTAACACACCTAAGGTGTTCTTCCTCACCCTTTCAGATGTGCCAGCTCACCAGGCATCATTGGATATGTGCTGCTCTTACTGCTCCTTTTGGTATGAGCACAGCTGGCTCTCCATTTTCCAAAGGTGCTGCATGCTCTACGGGTTTGGTTAGCGGCCAGAACGCTGTTTGCATCTTAAACAAGTTCCACTGAGCTTTGAGAAGGAGCATGAATGGCTGCTGAAAGCTACCTGGAGTAAAGTGCAGTCCAAGGCAGAGTGCCTACTGAGGGAACGTCGCTCAGGGCATCTCTGGTGTGAATGAAATACAGGGAACGCCCTGTTGGCTTTGGGAAAGCCACGTTGGAGGGCTTGGACTGAGGGGCACACAGAGGGTCTGGTCTTCTGCTTAGCTACAGAATCAGCATTTAAATGCTAGATCTGTACTGTTTCATACCTCAGAGACCCCTTGAGGCTCGTTTCTCAATTCTATATTAAACTTCTGTTATATCCTGGGTTTCTGTTGGTATGGACTGTTTAGAGATTTTCTTCTTTTTCAATATATTTTGGGTTTTCTTCATGCTTAATTTGTAGCATGAACTGTTGTTAAAAAGTTGTACAATTGAGTGGTCAAACAAATTTATACATTCATGTATTTCCAAAATATCTGAGATGGAAATGTATTGAAGTACCTTATATTGTAAGACAGGAAATATTAATTATTACAATTTATTACTTCAAAACCTATCCTTATCATTTCCAATCATATTTTCTGTAGTACCACTCAAATATTGGCAGGTTCTTTTACAAGTTACCATGTAAGATGGATGAAAAAATTTATAATTTTTTTTTAAATCAATTGAACAAAAAATAAGTATGGCAGCCCCCACCCTCAATTCAGAAGATGCATTAGCTAATGACATATAATTAAGAAAGTCAAAGTAAGAAAATACTAATATTTTTGTGGCATTTTAAATCTATCCAGCTATCTATCTTTATTAGAAAAGTTACAAAGAAAATGAATGCACCTAAGCTTGGCTTTTCAAATTTAGCCAGTTATCTATAATTACAGGTATTTCTGAGCATTATCTAAACCATTTAACTCTGGATCTTGGTACATAGCACTACATCTTCTTTATAGAGCCTAGATTTAATTTGACTCTGTTTCTGCAGACCCACCTGCTTTTTGTGCTTCTGTTCTGCCTTGTAACAAGCAGCAGCCATGGGCCTGCTCTCCCTCCCACCAGCTCAGAGTGAGCGGGGGGTTACTGCCAGTAACACATCCTACAGAGCTGTCTGTGAAGGTGCTCTTCTCCTTTTGTGACCATTCCTGTGTTTTCCACTGAAACGACCCTTCTGAACACTGAGAGACTCAGGAATGCCTGAGATGAGAGTGTGAAAGCTCTCGAGAGCCCAGCAGATTCTTGGATATGTAGCAGTGTTTAAAGAGGAACACAGCAATATTGTGCAGAAAAGAATGGCAGCTGCAGGTGTCTCACTGGCTGTTTCTGTATGGAAGTACCTCTGTATGGTAATAGATGAACTCTCTTACCTCGGGATAGACTTATGCCATTTTTTATAAAAAGCAGATTGTGTTAAATATATGACAAAACAAAGACAAGTTTCAGTCACATTCTGAATTAACATGAACTTAGGAAACACAAGTTTGAGGGAAATTTTTTAACTTAGGGTTGGGGTTTTTTTGCTGCACTTTAAACCACTACACAAATCTGATTGTACCTAAAGAGAAATTCAGAGCTGGATTGACAGTGTTCCAAATTCAGAGCTCTTTTATTCTTTATTGAATATTATGAAAATCATCAATATTTTGTTCCTACGACTGTTGATTCAATACTTGCCTGCAGTACTCTGTCAGAATCTTCACACTAAACCTACCAATTTTATCATCAGAAAGACTTCAAATATTATCATCCTCGTTATCAAGTTATGTGCACTGAAAAATAACTTCTTTTTGCCTTGCAGGTGGTACTGTGAAGGGAAGGAGCTTGAAAACTCACCAGACATTCAAATTATCCAGACAGGCGATCGACATTCTTTGATTATTGTTGAAGCTTTTGAGGAGGACACAGGGCGCTACTCGTGCTTTGCTTCCAACATCTATGGAACAGACTCCACTTCTGCAGAGATTTACATAGAAGGTAATGTTAGAAGTCCTGCAGAAACTGATTGCTGAAATTGGTCATACAGGACTAAGATACAATTATGTATCTTGTTTGCTAACTCTGATAGTTTTGTCACAAAAAATCCATATCAGGAGTCAGCACTTTGCATCATTACTAATACTTTTATTCTTTTCCTTACACGTAATTTTATTGTGTTGCTTCCCAGAGATTTTATACATCTCACTGCAACATCCAAGTCCAAAAATATTCCAATTCTGAAGCCACCTTGTATTTTTTGTATGTGGAACTCTACAGAAGTGTAAGAAACTAAACTTCGTGTCTAATTCTTATTAATCCCTTTTCCCTACAGTCATTATTACAAACTGAATGTAGGACAGCTTCATCTTAACCCTTTACTGGGACCTTGTAACGAAAATAAATATGCCATCAATTTGACATTCTACTTCCCCAGTAGATGCTGTAAATCAAACAGAATATATATCTGCAGATTTAGGTGTCTTTTCTTTCTCCTTATGCTTTTTGCTATGCCTAGTGGGCCTAAGAGTGATCTATTTATTATATTTCTTCTTTACACTATCTTGGGTAAGATTTGAGATTGAATACATTATCGTGCTAGCAGGACTATAAACTTAAAATAAACACATAGAATTTTTTTTCTGTTTCTCTCAGAGAAATATGCTATGAGCACCATCACTGACCACAGTGGGACCATTCATAAATTAAAGCACTGCCCTAAAGGTGAATTTCATTCTGCTGTTATTCTTCCTTCCTTTCTGTAATCTGACAGTGGAAGGACGAATCCTTTTTTAGTATCTGCACTGCCCCTGACATTAATGGGAGATGTCTGTGCTTGGCAGGGATTTACAAGTTCTCGAGACAGGGGCCAAGGTCTGCTTTTACCCAACTCAGTGGATGCTGGATGGGAGCCATGGCTGATGGAGGTGCTCACTGGCAGGAACTGCAGAGAAAATGCAAATTCCAAGCACAGTGAAGGCTGAATCAGAAGTGTAAAATGCCTCAGTAACTGACAGCTGTTAGTAAACCCATCTAGCATCTTCTCCACACTGTGCTACAAGGCACTAGCTGGAGAATAATAGCTATGATTCCAGGTCTCTCTCTTCTTTCTTTTGATCTGATGGTATCAGGTGTCTGAGAGAAGGAAACTCTCCCTTGATTCACAACACCCAATATGGATTAAATCATAGTGGCATTTTAAAGAGAACCCAAGGAACACCCAGGTATTCATTCACTCTTGGATGTTGTTTTCCTTACTTCAGTTGCACCTCCTCCCAAATCTGCCTTATTTCAGCAGCAGTTCTGGATCTTGCAGAGTGTGGAATGCTGGTTCATTTCCCCTCCAATGTGATCTTTTTTCTTGGCATAGCTTTATAATACATATCCATAGAATGGTCTAGAGGAAAACTGAATAAAGGTTTGTGTCATTCATAGAGGAACTCCAAAAACCCCTCTGCTAAATGACTTTCTTTTTTTTTATAGGCATCTCTTCTTCTGACTCTGAAGGTGAAATCATCAAAGACGAAATGGATCAGTAAGTTTAAAATCAATTACATCTTCCATATTTCTTACAGTTAAAAAACCCACAAGTGCAGACATTTCAGTTTGCAGCTTCCAACACATTATCATTCTGTTTAGGATTTGTTTGTGTTGGTTGGGTTGAATTCTGTTTGTGTGCTTGTTTGTTTGCTTTACAGACGGAAGAAACACACATTTGTTTGCTTGTGTGTCCTCACCTTTAGATTAAGAATTGAAATTTTAATATTAAATATTAATATAAGAAGGTATAAAGATTGAAATTCTAAAATTAATTTACTGAAACAAAAGCCATTTCCTAGATCCATCTTAAATGTTGATTTAAGTGTCTGACTTGGACAAAAAATGTAGTACAATTTCTCACATGAAAATACACAAGGTTTTTGGCAGAATATAGGTAGAGATGGATTATTTAGATTTAAGATCAAGAAATTAATAGACAAGTACTAGAGTGAACTGAAATGATAGTATAAAAGACTACTTAATTATAAAAAGAAAATATGTCAGATGTCATCTAATATCTGGGAAATATTTATTTATTTATCCATTTATTTATTTTTCCTAAATGAAATCCATACCCTGATAATTTAGACCCCGATGCAATGCTGCTAAAATTCTTTCAGAATCTTTCTTCAGAATCCTTCTATTAACTAGAAAGGAAGTCAGGCTGGTCAAAAGCTAGAATTCTCAGTCTTTTATTTTGAAATCCTTTTTATGTACAGATTCAGAATCAAAAGCAGGCAGTGCTTCATAAAAGAGGCCTTAATCAGACGGACTTATGCAGCCTGTTGGTTTTTTTCATCACTAAGGAGAACTATACTCATTACAAATGTCAGGTTTTAAAATGTAAAGAGAAGATATTCGCAGTGTATTTGACTGAAGACCTCAGGCTGACAGCAAATCCTGTTGTATGCAATATAAACTTCGAAGTCATAAAGTACCCCAGATTGAATTGGTTTATGGACTTTGATAAATGTTAGGATTTTTATAAAACTGAAAATCAAGAAGGTCTCAAACTTGGGATGCACTGCTAATTCTTTTGGGACAAATGGTGAAGTTTTCCGTGGTAGCTCAGACTTGTCCAAGAGTCACAGGCATTTTTTTTTCCCATTCATCTCATTAGGTGTCAATGTAGGGTTGACCACGATCCTGATCACTTGATGGCATCTTTAAATCACTTACCTCATTAAGCTGTGAGGTAATTTTTTTCTCAGAATATTGTTCTGACATCACAGTAGGAGATCCTCAAATAATCACATTATGAAAGACCAGGTTTGGGTATAATAAGAGCGTCTTCATTTTTGCTTAGCTTCCAGCTGTCACCACACGAATCTGAACACCTGTAACCAAAGGGAGTTAATACGAGAACACGTGCTAAAAGTTCAAAAGAGAAATCAGTGATCACAATAGTTGTATCTTCACTCCGAGTAATGCTTCCTCTGTTTTGAAGGCTAGCTTTCCTGGGGGGAACTCAAACTGAATAAAAAGACCAGCTCTTCACTGTCTGCATTATTTCACCCAGTAGTAAAATTAAAAAGGGTCAACTCTTATATTTCCATATATAACCAACCACAAAGGGAAGACAAAGTGTCAATCTGTACACTAGCAAAACTGATGACATGTTGGTCAGAAAGCATGTCTCTTTTTTATTTTTCAGAAATTAATTTTTGAATCTGTATCCAAGCAAGCCCACCTCTTCACAAAACAGAAAATAACAGTGTCCTCTGTGAAACTAGCATTGCTTTCTCACGCTGCTCTCAGCTGATAACAGCCACAATTGCATTCATCCAGGCCATTTATTGCATTTGGTGTGGCTGAACGAGATATGAGAGATTAGAGTGGCCAGATATGCTGGCTGATTTACAAGATGCAGTTTTACCTAGGAGGAGTACATAGGAGCTTAGATCAAGAGGAATTCAGTCCCAGAAGTGAGGCTGGGGTTGACATGTAACTGGGACAGACATAACTTAGGGACACACACACAGCTCTAGCTTTAAGTTAGAAAATTTGTTCTTCATTAATATTTCACAGCAAACCAAAGCCAGCCAACACCTCTGTGAATGCAGCATCTCCTGCTGTCAGAACTGCAACCAAGCATCAAGAAACCTCCAAGGCACCATCAGCTGTGGTTCAGCCTGTGTCTGTACCTCTCCAGACCGTGTCAACACCAGTTAGCCAGGTAGGGGACAATATGGTGAATTTCACGGACTAAAAGCAAGCTCTTAAAAAAGTGTTTCTTCTACAGTTTGTGACTGAGAACCCCAAGTTTTCTGGCATTTGCTTTGCTGTTGAACTTCAGCTTTGAGCCTCACAGCCATACAGTCCACAGAGGAGAGGCCCTGCCTCCAAGGTAACCTGGAGCACCTGGCCAAGGGCAGGGCACCTTCCTCCCCCGGCTGCACGAGGAGCAGGAGGAGCAGGTGGCTCAGCCACCACTGGGAATTCACGTGCATTCCAGCAGCTCAGAGACGGAAGGGGCACCTGGATGTGCGAGTAACCTTCCCGGCCTCTCCTCCTCGCGGACTGCCCCATCCACCTTCCAGCCTAGCGCGTTTTCCTCTCCCTCGCTACAGAACTCACTTCAAATCTTTTCCTTTCAATGAAACTTATTTTAAGCTGAATCGTTTGACTACTGTGTTTACTTTATATGTAGCTAAGCTTGTTTGCCACATTACATTTTACTATCCACACCAAAGAGCTTCTAATTAACATTACCATGATTTGGAGTCGTTTTTGCTGCAAACTGTCAGCGTGTTCACAGCTGTGAATTCCTTTCTGACAGGAAAGAGGAGCCATACTTACTTAAAACTGAAAAGTTCATGAGTTTCTGAGGTTCTTGCTTTACAGTGCCTGTTCAAATTTTACAGCCCAGAATTAGGTGGTAACCAATAAAGAGATACGGAACAGCTGAAGTAATGCACGTTTACTTTTGATTACAATGAGAATAGAACTAAGCCTCTGCAACACTTTGCCATTTTGAGAGAAGATGATTAAGGGTAATAGTTACCTCAAAAATCACTACTTTTAAATTTTATTGGCTTATAAGGCACCATCTATGTAATTTGGATGTTTCCTGAGATACTGAATCATTAATTCTGCTGTTCTGGGGCAACTCCTGTTACACTAAAATAAAAAACTATGCTAAATACTCAAGCTATTTAACAAAGTTTTCCAGGAGGAGAACAATTCCATTCTGTTTTCACTGAGTAGGATCAACAGGCTGATATCCCACCTCTGTAAAAAGTTTGGTTTTGGCAAAGGAGAAGAGTTATAGTAACAGTCACAGATGTGACTTAATATTTCCTTATTAACATCAATAACTATTGAGAAACTAAGAATTTTTAAAAGAAGACTATGACCAAGCAGACAACATGTATTCACCTTATTAAACTATTAAGAAAAGATGTTACAACACACTGTAGCAAAGCTTCTCTTGCCATGATTAACTAAGCAAGGCAATAAAGTAATAACAGCATTTTTGCTGTTATCCCATCCAAGAAGAGCACCAGCACGTTGTTCACAACAGAATTTCTGTTCTTTGCATTAAGTATTTTCCTTTGGACTTCATCCACCAAAATCTCTTTTCTGTCATTCCTAAAGCACATTTCTCCTGTATGTGAAAAAATAATGTCAGTACACCTAAACATCATCTTGTGATGTTTTGCCATCTACAGGCTCAAAGCCCCACTAACTACTTGCAAGGACTGGATGGAAGACCTATAATTGCTGCTCCTGTATTTACAAAGGTAATTTGTTCTATGACATGTATGAAAAGTAGAGGTCAGATAACTGTAAAGAGAGATAATTAAAAAATAGCTCTCAAAAAAAAAAGCTTTTCCTAAGCCATTCAAGGGTTTAAGTGGCTTTATTAAATCTTACTGAAATCAGTATTACTTCCAGACCATTAAGACATTTACTGACTGTCTATTCATTTTCTCTATTAGATGTTACAGGATATTTCAGCTTCTGAGGGGCAGCTTGTTGTTTTTGAATGTCGGGTGAAAGGAGCTCCTTCCCCAAAGGTTGAATGGTATAGAGAAGGAACACTGATAGAAGACTCTCCAGATTTTAGGATATTACAGAAAAGTATGTTTCTTGTGTTAAAATGTTGTGTCTAATAAAATATAGGCAAGCAACAAAATTGCTAACATGGCAACACTGTGAATTTCTTATTACAATTGTAATTTTAATTTTCAAATGCAGTCAGAACACCTGCAACTTTCTCAAAGTCACTGAAATGCTAATATTGTGAAAATTCAACAGAAATTCCTTAAATACCACACTAGACTAAACATAAGTCTATGTTTAGTCTATCATGGTTTATCATAACTTGATAATGGTTTATCATAACTTGATTTCATATGGGTCAGAGTTTCAGAAATTGTCTTCAAGACACAATAAAATTGTGCCAATACTGAAAAAAAATCCCAGCTACTTGGAGAACTTATTTCCTGTTCCTAAATTCCCAACAGTGTTCGTAAGTGTTCATATTGTTCAGTGGCTTTGACACACCATTGAGTATGAGGCCTGGCTGTCTTCACCTCCCCTTAAAGAGAAAACTGGATAAAAAGAGTATTCTATCATATTAAGAAGGTCAAACTTTCTATTTAGTGCTTAAGAAAAAAGAAATATTGGCAAAAGTAACCATATTCAATCTAATAATTCTGCTCTTCTTCCCTTTAGAACCACGATCTATGGCTGAACCAGGTGAGGATCATCAAATTGGCTCACAAAATATTAATTATTGAAACTTCATTATTTAATTAACGTAATTTATTCTTTTCCCCATGTTCTATAGCTAATAGTGGCATACATTTCACTGTAGACTGTTCCACAAACATGTCATTCGAATTAATTCAGTCTCTTTTGAAGATGATGTTTCCATTCTGCTTTGACCCAGTTTTAACTCAGGATCTAAATAAGCTAAAGATTAATAAAATTAATGTATGAGGGTCCCCTATACATCTGAGGTCCTGAAGTATACGAGATGGGGTAGATCTGAGCTATTTTTATCTAGTTTACCAGTTAGGGAATATTGCATCTGATGTTTAGCCATGTCAGCCATTCCCCTGTGCTCCCTACCAATGTAATGTGAGAGTACCACATCAGGTGTTCTACCCCTGATATCAGCAAATCCTATAAATGTGGCTGGATCTGCTGACTTCAAGGATCAGGGCAGAATGTAGGCTACTTCACATGGCTGGAGCAGAGGAGCCTTATAGCTTTGATTATTTCTCCACGAGAGACTCACTCTCCTCATTATGCTTTTTGTCATTAAAAATACGAAGCTGCCCCTCTTAAGATGGAAAATGACCAAAGGAGTATCAATTCTTATGGAATATAAACTTCTGTAGCTATTCTCCTTGCCCTATTCAAAACCTTTTTACCCCAAAAAGCGTCTTGAAAGAAACTGCCTCTGTCTGAGATTTAGGAATAAAAATGGAGCTTCTACCAGAAGCCACAGACACGGTTCTGTTACTGTCCAGTGGCATCACTGCTGAGTAATGTGAAGCAGTTTTTAGGGGTAGTCAGTTGGGTGCAGTTGTCACAGCTTCATCACCTGCTGCTCATTCAGAAGGAATCTGGACTTCCATGCATGCAGTGCTTGGCATATCCCAGCATGAAAAACTGGATAGTATAGTGCCTTAAACTAGTTCTGTTATCACACTGCTATAATAAACTATTATTCTCCTGTAGTTGATAGCAAACAATCTCTTTGTTGCCGTTAGATCTTCCTTGGTGACGACATGAAACAATCAAGTTTAAGTGTGTTATGGCCTTCGACAAAAGTACTCATAAAATACTTATCCTGTAGGGTTTTAGGAAAGTTTATTGGAAAATGGCAGAAAAATACTCACCGAGTAGGTGAAGAAATTTTATCAGCCCACATTTCAATCCACTTTAGATGTTACTGTTCCTCCCCCTCCCAGCTACATAGCCAAAACAAAAGATTTAAAATCCCATCACGATAGGTATTTATTAGCTGGCAGTGCTGCCCAGACTTGTCAGATACTGCTCAGTCAGGAATGTCATAAACTCAGATTGACTTTTCTAGATGGAATATAATTTTTAATAGTACAATTTTGCTAGCATATTTTTGGTGTCCATTAGTCATCTTCTCAGGGAAGTGAAAAGGCATCTTTCTATAAGCACAGTTAGCACAGTCCCCTCTATCTGCAAATCTCCACTGGTATTTTTGAAAACAACAGCCTATATGTATGTTTTTTATATTTCTCCCCCTTACAGAGTGACTCCACTTGAAAGGTTCCCAGACAATTATAAGTAATCTTTCAATCTGCAGATATAAAAGTACCTATATTTTAGTGAGCTGAGAGTGTGGAGTACACTATATTTTTCCAAATTGAATTTTAAGTTCTTTTAAGTCTGTACTTCATGAGTTAGGAAAACATTTTCTAATATTTTCCACACACTGCTGACACCTGTTCTTTGCTTTCGTTGGGCATGCTGGAACACAGAGGGTACCAGTTGCTGCAGACAATGCTGATAACAGCTGCTGCACACAAAGGCTGCTAAAACTGATAATACTGATGGAACTAGAAACAAACTGAGCAAGGTGGAAGACCTTAAGGAAATCTCCCCAAAAGGTAGTCAGGGTTCTGTGTGTTTGTTCACTGCATGTTCACTTCAAGTACTAATCCTGCTCTGATGCTTTCCAGAGGAGATTTGTACTCTCGTTATTGCTGAAGTATTTTCAGAAGATTCCGGCACTTTTACCTGTACTGCAAGCAATAAATATGGCACAGTATCCAGTATAGCTTGTCTGACTGTCAAAGGTAAGAGTTTGAGTCCTTTGCTCTCTAGTAAATACAAGCAGAGCAGGCTGTGATTTATGCTGTGTACTGTTCACTCCAGTGCAGCTCAGTTGTGGCAATGTTCTTCATAACTAAAAAGTGTGAGAATCCTCTGGGGAAAAAAAAAAGTTTGTATTTCAAAGATGTAGTGGAAATCACTGGGGATATGGCTGAAGACCACTGAATGATTTTCCAAACTGCAACAGTGCCTCTTTTCCCTCTACCTTTAAAATATTCCTTTTTTAAGGGAATTTGTTCTTAAACAAACGAGGTCAAACAACTCAGTCCAACAGCTGAAAGGACTTCACAGTGAGTTTTGTGAACTGTGACTTTTGGGATTTCTTTTCACTATGATTTATGGCATTTATGTATCCCAAAGGTTTGACCTTTCCTCTTTCAGCACCTGAAGACAGCAGTAATGCTTCTGCCCTTCACACGTCGAGCTCCATCGACTTTGTCGCTACTGAGCACCAACCTCCCCCACAAACTCCTTCCAGCCGTGGAGCAAATGAAATACCCAAACCTAAACTTGAAGGTGTTCTTGTGAACCACAACGAACCCAGGTCGAGTTCCAAGGCAGGGCTCCGTGTACACTTCAAGCTGCCTGAAGATGAAAAAGGAAGCGAACCATCCTCAGACGATGGTCCTGGTGCTACAAACCAAATTAGACCCAACCATTTCCCAGAGAAGATAAATGGACAGCCACTGAAAATACCAGAGCCAACGTCACCATCCAAGGAACCTCCCCCAGTACTGGCTAAACCAAAGCTGTAAGTAAACACAAGTCTTAATTCTCAGGAGCATCACTGATATTATTTAGTATCTATTGACAACACTATTGCACTAGAGCAAAAACTCAGATGCACAATAAAAAGATGGCAGGTATCACATGGTGTTGGCCTAATTAACCATGATCTTAGAAAACATATTCTACAGAGGTAGATTATTTTTTTCTGTATATATCCCTCTCAGGAAAAGGGATCTCCAATTTTAAAAGGAAAATGTTTTCCCTTTGAAATGTTATTAATTCTACAATGTTTTCTGCTGCAATCAAAAGGTGAAGAAAACTGATCTTACGCAGGCAAAATAAAAGCAGGTGTGTTCTTCAAACACATCTCACTCAATTCTGGGTATGCAATATTGCCCAAATCAGACATATTCAGTCCTACACATGGTACAGAGTAGCAACCAGCAAGCAACTGTCATCCCAAAGGCCACGCCTCGTGACTTTTATGTCCCACAGATGTCATTTCCACCTAAATCAGATAAAATACTTGGAAATGCTTGATAATGTGAAACCACTTCGAATAAAAAGCACCTGCATGATTGGTGCACTGGGAGCTCAGGGGAAATTTGAAGTAGTGGTGTAGTTTTCTTAGGGGACAATTTGTGGAATTTACACTGCAATTTATTAAGAAAAGTATTTTCAGTATTTTTTAACCCTCCCACACATAGTTTAACAAAAAAGCCCGCAGACACCTTCATTTCATTTCTTAAATAGGCAGAAGCTTTACCTGAGGGCACAGGAAGGACTTTATAAAGTAATTCACTGGTACTCTGAGGCAGGGATGTAATTTCATAGCATAAACATTACAAGGAGAAGACAGGACTTACATACCTTGTAGCAGAGGAAGAACTTGTAGCACAGGTTTTTTTAATTTGCGAAGCCCACATTCACAGCCCTACACACTTCATGAGCTATATGATTTAAGCAGGGAGCAGAAGCCGTGTTTAAGTGCCCAATGCTTGCACAAAGCAGAATTGCTCTCAACTCCTCCCCACCAAAAAGAGCCCTGTTACAAAGGATTGCTTTATTATGCAGATGTATATATGAAGGGCACAAAATCAGGCCCACACAACTACTGATTCTCTAGCATTCTACTTTATGGAAGCTTGAAATTGCTATCTTTATCTGCCTTTAATGTGATTTTTGTTTAGTGCATTATAGAAACTAATTCTTTTAACTAAAACTAAATTATGTTGAGTATGTATTTGGTTTTTCAGGAGCAGTTGTGGTTGTTCTTTACATCTACATTTTCCACTCTTTATCGGTAGTTGTTTAATACTCCATAGGTTATTGCACAATCATTTTCCATATCCTTTATGTCTTTTCTGGTTTTGGAAGGGAAAAAGCTCTCCTGTTTTTCATGTGCTGTATTTCCATATACATAGTAACTAAATAAACCACTTGACAAGGCAAAATAATTTTCCTTAATTGCAAAATAAGAAAGCCCTGGAGATAGCATCTAGAAAAATAGCAACTGCATGGAATGCAAGTTCTCTCTGAATTATCCACTCCTGCCTGTCACTGAATGTCAGCACTACCTAAACTACGCTGGTAGTATCTCCTATGGTAGATTATTACAAAGCTTTATCAGTCAAAGTGCTGGTTTCAGAACCCACTTCAGCAGGAGGTATATAATGCAATCTGGCTTTCAAACACTCATTTAAATTATGATACACCAAATCTTACTCTTAGTCACACAAGCAGAGAGGTACTAAGGTGACTTTGACAATGCTAACCCTTAAATATCTTCAAGTAAGATTTATATCTGTATTTCACATGCTAAAATGTAAGAATTATCTTCAGTCCAATAATTTGCAGACAGAAAGCTTTTGTGCCTCTGGCAAAGAAGGGGAGACGAAGGAAAAATTTATTTTAGTAGCAAACTAATACTGTGCTTTCTCATAATGATAGAGAATGTGTCACGCAGCAGTTTCCCATCTCTGACTGTATCACGAGACGCAGAATTTTTCTCTCTGAATTCATATATGGAAATGCACCCAACTGGCTCATTCGGGGCTCATAACCAATTTTGTTCATATTTATTTTCTGTGCAGTGATCAGAGCCAGTTAAAACAGCTCCACAACCAGGTCCTGCTTGAACAACAGCAGGTGCATCAGGCATCTCTAAGAGATCTGTCATTCAACACCACTTTAGTGAATTCTGCTACTTCACTCTACCAACAGTCCACCTCGACCCTGTACAAGCAAAGCTCAGCCTCTGCTTCGCAAGCCTTCAGCTACACCCGCCCCAAACAGTTCCTGCCACCACAAAAGCCCCCACCGGCCAGCTCCTCTGCCAGCTCCTCAGTTACCTTCAGCAGCGTCCCTCAGGCAACTCAGAGAACAAATAACGTGGAAAACTTCATTGGAAATCCTCCACCTGCCCAATCAAGGTCTTCAGGAGGGTTTACGAGCAAAAGTGAACAGTCTCTACCAAGCCCTAAAGAATCTGTGGTGCCTCCATTAACACTTTCTACAAGCAGTGTAAAACAGTTTCAGCCAGAGACTGTGACTCCTGCTCCCATCTCCCCAACCGGACGGATTCAGAATCCAGTAGCTTTCCTTAGTGCTGTTCTTCCTTCACTTCCCACTGCGCCATCAACCAATGCCATGGGACTGCCCAGAAGCACACCAGCCACGTAAGTAGCATAAACCACATGCGCAGACGCAGGGACAAGAAGTACAGAAAGGAAACTAGGATGTATTTCTGTCCAAGGGTTCAGTGGGGGATTCACTGAAATGCAAGTCTTTCACAAAATAGAAAAGTGAGTTACTCATATATTCTGGTCATTTAATCGAACCCTTACATCCAGAAAGAAAAGGAAGGATAATACCTTCTATAATTACATAGAATTCAAGATAGAGAAATGTGAGCATATAAACAGATATACAAGAATGTGGGCGCTCAGAGTTTCATAAGACTGTACTAGATTGAGAAAAGAGATTTCATGAGCTTGCAGGATAAGTCACTCCAGGACTCTTTGCTTACATGAGGTATAAAAATATTCATACCTATTGGAAGCAACAAGTAAAGTTTTAAAGGTACCTTGTACTGCAAGCTATTTTTTTAGTCCAGGTCAATCTAAGAAACAACTTCTGTAAAGGTATTTTTCTGCTTGCAGTACTTTCTATATTTGAAGCCCCTCAGAAAATCTCAACAGAGTTAATGGTTTGCACATAAATACTTTAATTAACAGCCAGCATGATTTCTATGACAAAATAGCTACCATGATACAAGGAAATAAGGATGATGATGTACTGGTAAGGTGGTGGCATTAAGAGTCTCTTCTTTACTGGTGGAGTTGAAGTGAATTTCTCTTTTGTGGACTATGTGAACTCTGTGTCTAGCACCTGTAGATTGGTACAAATATTTACTCATATAACTCCAAATCCTGCAGAAAGTAAGGAATATTTTCCCCTTTTCTCAATAGCACAGTCCAAGGCAGTGATAACTATTAGCAAGTCACAATCTCCTGACTATCCTGCTGATACTACGTCAACCAATCTGTTATTACAGCAGAAAAATGTGTCCCTGTGTCTGCAGCATTCACCATGCTGTGTGCCAAGAAATCCTACCTTCAAACCAGTACTGCACTGCTACTCACAGACCTCCCAGTTGCCCAGCACAGCCACATAATTGCCATCACCCCGTGGCATGTGCCCGGAGGCCTTCCCAGCCCTGGCACCCTGATCAGGCACACAGCATAAATCTATAAGGGTCACAGGGAAGGTTTTCACTTTAGCCAGCTCAAGCCTTTTGTCTGCTCCCACAATGCTGCGAGAGCAAGCAAAAATCAACAGCAGCTGTCACCAGTCCCTTTGCACCCCTTCAGAGCTGGGGCACAAGTGCTCAAGTGCTGTTCTCTTTGCATTAACGACACTCAACCCCCGCAAAGTGCTTTCCTTTTTCTCACTGCTGCACGGGCATGGCCACAGAAGTCACCACAATGTGCCTACCAGGCAGACTAGTTAAATATGTTTTCTTCATTTCAGCTTTCCTGGGTCTCAGCCCAGAGCTGCATTCCCACACAACTAGTGCTCCTTTTGCCAAGATACAAATCTTGACCTCTGCATGGGAGAGAGTTTTAGCAGGGCACAAAAGGTCAGGAAGGAATTTGAACAGTATCTGTGATCATCTGTAAATACCTATTGAAGCTTCAGCTTCCCTTTTTGGCATTATCAATTACAGTAATTCTAGTTACAAAAGGAGTGAGAGCTCACTGTGTCTGCAGGACAACAGAAGGAAGATACCTTGCAGAACCATCACCAGTTATGCCTTTACCTAGAGCACCTGTTATCAAGATCCCAACATCTGTTCTGGTAAACGAGCAGAATATTGCACACTCCCTAGTAGTGTCCTGCTGCTGTGCTCCAGCAGTGCCCTCTCACAGTCTCCCAACAGTCTTATTTAAGAATTTAACTATTTTCAAACCTTACTAAAATTAATCAGACCACATCTATAAAATAAAAATAAAAAATAACTGTTGATGTTAGGGGTCATAAAAGGGTGAGAGAAATGAAAGAAGTAAAAGTTCATGGAAAAAGTAAATGATCAATGAAGATGTGAGATAAAGATCAATGAGAAATTGTATTTACTTTTAAATTATTGCCTGATGACAGTCAAATGTACACATTGTACACCTATGGTAACACCTACACACGTTTCTTTAGCATTTACTGTGACATCATTATTGCAGGATAAATATAAATGGAACTTAGATGCCTACTGTAGCATTATAACCCTTATTCTCTTTAAGATGTGTGTTTTTAATTTCTACGGCATGGGAATGGGATGTCCCATTAGGTTGTACCAAAACCAATCAAATCCTGTACTGTGCTTTGGCTTCTATGTAAATAAATAGCAGGTTTCCCCATAACATATCATATGATACAGGTGACAAAATATGTACATACTGGTTGCTGCATGTTAGTATCAGAATTTTCTTTTAATAGCCCAACCCAGGGATTAACAAAGAAAAAACTGAAGCCTCTGCCGTTAGCAACAGAAGAGTCTATTCGGGAAAACAAAGCTGCACTTGTAAAGGACCTGGAAAGAAAACTGCATTTCAGAGAGGATGCTAATCAACAGAGTGGTCAGCAGGTAAGAAAATCAAGTGTTATTAAAATAAATTTCACTCATGAACAAAGCATATATTATGACGTGAAAAAAGGTGTTTGTGTGGGTGAGGTGCTAAACTACTTTGCAGGGGGAGCTTTGGTGTGAGTACTGGTTTGGAATAGGAAATTGGAGCTTTAAACAGAAAGCATGAGGGATGCAGCTGTAGAAAATTTATTTTGTGGCTGAGCAGTATTTTTCATTTCTGATCATCTCAGAGGCTGGTGAGAATGTGAAACTTCTTTATTTTCATGGAAGCTTCCGGACACTGGCTTTTATTTTTTTCCTTTAGATGTGCTCAATTCATTGCACGCATGCACACATGCATACACTCTGTATTTTAAAACAAAGAGTAAAGTAACTAAAGAGTTTAGGATAAGGTTTTTGTTTTCTTTTGGTTGACCTAAAATGGGCTTTCAATTTTTTAGCATTAAACCTATTTTTTCAAATTTCCAAACTTACGTGAATCGACAGGGACTTCTTGGGAACTTTATTATTAGAATTTAGCAAAATAACAAATACTTTATGAAGTTCAAGGAACTAAATATCAGTTCACTCTTAACTGGAATCAATAAATTCACTGAATCTGGGCACTGGCTATGAAACTAAAGAAGAAATAAAAAATGAAATTGCATGGAAGTTGAAATGACTGTAAATCAGGTTCAAGCACCCTCGAATAGCAGTAGGACACACTAAGGACTGCTAGATAGCTGCTCTGCCTGCAGGTGATTATTCTCCTCTCACCTTGGCCATGGAGCCCTCCAGAGCTGTCCCAGCAGCTCAGGCTTAACGCAGCAAATAAGGGTTTACCCCCACCTGTCATCAACTAAAGAGCTTTTCACAACGTCCATTCCCTTCTGACAGAGAACACGCAGAGAGAAGCAAAACACCACCGAATCTCTGGAGCAAAGTCGCCTCTGTGGACAAGTGCAGTGTAATCCCTGGGGTTTTTTAATTTTGCTGTTGACCTTTCTTTCTGGCACACCACACTGCCAAAGCACTTTGAGTAAAACAACTGGCAAGCAGTACGTTTGGAGATGAATCACAAGTGTTACAATTTGTACTTGCTATGGTAGTAAGAGAAATTATTTAGAGACCTACTGTGAAATACCAGTCAGTCTTTGGAGTTAACTGCATGATAACCCCTTTAGAAACAATGATCACTACTAGTGTCAGGGTTATCTGCTGACAGCAAAAGTTATTTATACACTTATTTGCTATTCTGTATGAGACAAAACCTAAATCTTGATTCTCAAATTCTTCGAACAGTGAAAAAGTTCAAAGCTCGCACTTCTCTAATTGTTACAGGAATTAGAATGCCAATGGCATTCTAATTATATTCTAAATAACTAAAATCAAGACATTTCCCTCATTTTCCTCTCAATTCCCAACTTAAATCCCTTTTGATTTTCCTCTTCTCATCTGAGAAAAGCTTACTCCAGCAAATTCAAGTCTGATTTTTCTCCTCAGTGATGGCAGTGATTATTTAAACAGATGACAGGATGGACAGTATTTTCCAAAATTCCTATTGCTGTATACAACAATCAACATAATGAGAATAATATGCTGGAGTGCTGGATTCACACACATATATTTTGTCCTGTTTTTTCCTCTTACAGTTAACACTGAATTAAAAAGGAGACGTTTTCATTCCACACATAGCAAATCTGTAAAAAATCAATTATTGTAGTGGTAGGGAAGGGCTTACTCCCTTTCTCATAAACACAAATGCAAGTCTCCTCTGTGCGAGAGATCACCGCATACTGGAGCGCAGCATACAGTAAGAATCTCAAATGTTGGTTTCCTTGTATTGTCTACATCCTATTTTAAAAACTCCTTCTCATAAAATGTGCCCTCTGCTGTATTCTTATTTAGAGCATTGTACTGAGCCCCCCATCTCTCTCATTTACAATACCTGCAGAGCATGCAGGGATTATCCAGAATGAACACTGCAGATGACGAGCCTCTGCCTTAAAGTCCTGGTATTGTCTTGTATTACTACAAAAAGGGCAGTAATGAACAGGAGGGATTTGCATTCTGGTGCTCTATTTATTATCTAAACTTGACTTCCGTATGAAAAATTTTTAGTTCGCAAGATGAGATTTTCCTCACTGTCAGCATTCTGCACTCAGCATGATATCTGATAATCCAGATGTACTCCTTCTGTTTCATCCAGTGCATCATTCATCACCAACAATAAGGAAATCCAGGATCAAAACATATTTGGTAATTTTGCTGATGCTGCATGAGACAGAACAGATTAATCTCTGGGCTTCTACAGCTATGATGACCATGAGGTGCTGACAGAAATACAAATATGACTTTGCTAAGATTCTAGCTGCAACTTTGATCAAGTACATGCAAGAACAAGCTGCCATTTTTACCAGAAAAAAACTGCCATCCCCGTCATTTCTGCAGATGGTGGCATGCTGTAGTGCCAGGTGAAATTTCATCACAATTAGGAGTGCAGAAAAAAAATGTGGTTGGGTTACACCCAAACACCTTCAGTCAGGTTTGCTCAGCTCTTTCAAACAAAAGGGGCACTGAAGGAGGATTGGCTTTATGCAATCCCAGGGAGATGTTAGGACAAATCCCAGGACAGAGGAGACTTGACTCAGTGTCTTCCTTGGCTCGAAGACAATCAAATCCCTAAGTCCGAACTCCCACAAGGACAAGTTCACTCCTTGCCAGTGGGTACGTGGCGTGTTGGTGCTGTCCCAGATTGCTCAAATAATTAAGCGTTCTTTTTCAGCAGGAGAAAAATGTGGAAATTCCACCTTTCAGAACAGCCTCTGTAACAGGTGACATAAGCTTTTCTACCACCTTCTCCAGCTCAAGGAATAAAACTTAAGACTTCAAGGCAGCCAGAGCAGGCCCTCAATTAGCAGGACATTTCAAAGAGCATTTCAGCTTAATGATCAGGGTCCTCTGAGGAAGCTGTTAAAATTCTTTCTTCCAGCTTGTGATGGAGAAAATGAACAGAGACAGACTGAGACAGAGAAATGAAAAGTGAAACACTCTCCTGCCCAGAATCGAGGACAAGAAACACCTGGATTCTGGTCCTTGCTGTAGGGGATGTTTCAGTATTTCTGCAAAGTGAAAGAGGACAAGAAGGACAAAGAACATCCCTGTTCACTCATCTCCACTCCCAGAATGTTTTATTGGCACAAAGCTTGGAGTTTCCTCTTGGAGACTGAGATTGAAATGCTGTGAGACCAAGCATCCAAGTCTCATAACCTCAGTGAGTGTCCAGGTAACGGCACCACTCGATGAAAGGAGAGCACAGTCAGCCTTATCTGCAGTTCTCAAAATCTGCCAGTCTAGTCCACTGGGCATTTTATCTTCCCTACAAATAAAGTATCTCAGTAACGTTTAGTTAGAATGTGTCATGTAGAAATAAAAAGGGGAGAAAAGGAAAGAAGGAGACTTCGGGGAAACTTTGGCAGATGGAAAAATATAATTGTATAATGGAAATGAATTCTTTTACCCTGGTATTTGAAAGCATTCACAGGCTTCACCAATAAAAATAAATATAAAACTATTTCCCCTCTAAATAGAGGAAATTCAGCTTTACAGGCAAAACTTAGAAATCAATGATATTATCGCCTCAACATTTTGTTATACAAACAATATAAAATAGAAAAATGAGGTAATTAAACCTCATTCCTGTACAGTAACAAAACTAAGTTAATTACCTGTGCAATTATTAAGGAAAGCAGAGTTAAATACTGGGGCTTGGTTTGTACATTTTGGTTATAAGAACTCCAAACCGTGCTCACATACCTGTGTCATTTACTATGAAGAATATCATGTGGAAATGCTGATTGGCTGTGTGTTATGTAAGACTCAGATAGCAGCCCTATTTTTAGGACAAAGAAAAAACCTACAGCTGTTTAGAAAATTATCCACAGCCCTCACATGAATATTCTTTACTTTTGCTAGAGAATACTTGATAAGAAACTTCAGAGCAGAAGAGATGCAGGGTTTGTCCAAAAGCTTTCAGGTCACTAAAAACCGAAGCCTGTAAAGCCATATGCAGATCCCAATTCATCACAGAGGCTCTGACAACAGTAACGACTCGACATTGATCACACAGAACCATCTCCTCGCAGTTCCCATACTAAGCAGTCAGTCTCAGAAAGGCCCAGGAATCACCCAGAACTCTGTTCTCCAGGGCACAAAAATTACACCTAATTCAATCACTCCAGGAATCTCGCTCAAAATCAAGCTTCACATCATCTCTCAGAGGTCAGCAAATATTGGCAATTTTAGACTAAGGGTGGGAATTAAACCACAAAGACTCCCCATGGAAGCTTGTCTGCTCTGTAATAGAAATGAGAAGAGATATAAGCATCTGACCAAGACGAATTGGTATCAATATGTATAAACTCCCTGCAATTGTGGGAACGAACAGTTGAACAACCACTTGTGGCTGTCTTCTCAAGACCTAGATCTAATCAATAAGAAAGTACAGACAGGTTGTCATGGTAGGGATCCTGACTTGCAGAGCTCATCTCGTCAGAGAGGCAAGCTGAACTCTTCATGCTTGCACACACGCTCACTCCAGCTGCTAAGTCCGCAGGAACTGGAGATGGCAACTCCATTTGCTTTCTCTCCTCTTTCCTTCTTGCTTAATCACTCTGAACTGCATGTTGAATATTGTCTAGCTAGACAATGGCTTGCTAGGCTCTTCACACGCTTGTGTTTGGATAAGCATGAGATTCATGCCTAGTGCCGTGTAAGATGCCCCATACAATTCATCTGCAAGAAACAAATCGCCACAGTGGTACCTCTTCATGGGACAGGACAATTGTGCATTGGATCTGATGCTTTTTGATTCCCACTGCTGAGAGGGGAACAGGAGGAGGAGAGAGACTCCAAACTAATCAAGAGATTTCAGTCAGAGTAGCCTAGATTAGACTGTGCAGTTAAGGAGTGTTACAGCGTGGAAACAGATGCTGAGATGCAATATATGCCACTTTTTTAGATAAACTGTTAAATGGATTAAGAATAACTCTGCTAAAAAGCCAATCTAGTAAAAGTTACAAAACTGAGACTAAATAGGGAAATTTGTCTAGAGTTGGCATTAAGTTGGCAACAGAATTGTTTTTATTTAGTATATGAGAACCAACATTCGAGTAGAGTTCCCTTAGCCTTTCTGGTTTTAGTAATTTCCATGATTTGCTATGCTAACATCAGATTATTTTGATTCTACAAGCTTCTAGTAACTCTTAGTATTGATATTCACTAAGATCTGAATCCTGCTAAAGATAAATTTTAACTTCAACAGATGCAGGATTTTAGAACTCATATTCATACACAAAGGTGCTTAGAATCTTACAGGAATTACTACACTCTATGCAATTCCCTTTTTGCCAAAAATGTTCACAGGCAGCAGAAAGGCCCAAGAGTTAAATTTCTTGACAAGATCTAGGAGACCATGATCCAGCTCTCTGCTCTGTCACAGATTTTCTGTGTTCCCTTAACAGGTCTCAGCTTCTTTAGGCCTCCATTTCCCACAGGTAAAATGCAGGTAATAGGACTGCCCTGAAAGGTGCTGTGCTCTCAGGTGGTCAAAAATGATGGGGATGGGGCCAAATAGATCCATCACAGAGACAAAATGATGTGAACCTGTACCTTCAGCAAGACTGGCATTGAGAGAAGGTTTTGTTTGTTGTGCAGGACAAAGTACAGCCACCCAGCAGCAGCATACAACAGTATTGCCAAGGCAGAGCAAAGGCAAGCAGAAGGAAAGCTGCATTTCACTTCTCTATCTGCCACTAAGTTCCACTAGAACGGTATCAAACCCCTTCAGATACATATTCAGCACATTTCCTGGCTTTGGTTTGGCCAGTTGTAAGTCTTTTACCCTTCAAACCATACCGTGACAATATTAATAAAACCACCACTGCCGACTCCCCTTTTGCACACTGTGCTCAGTAAACAATGTGCATTAGCTGTAGGAGAAATAGCCAGGCTTCCAAAGCTGCAGTCTACTCAGCATACATAGATAAATTTATACAATTATGGATGCATTATATAGATTGTACAGAGCATTGCACCACTGAAGAGGAGCTTGAATTTTTAGCTGGAATATGAATAATAATAATAATTTTAAATATCTGGCTACCATATATTGAACAAGTGTGTGAATTACAGCCGGTAAAAGTTCCATGTTCTAGGAAAGCCGCCAAAAAAGCATCTGCAATGCTACATTTTTGACTCCAAACCAGGGCTTGAACCTTTGTACTCTTTCCTTCAGTCTCCTCAGTATGCTGAACTGCAGCCTAGTTTTAACATTGTACCCCGTGGCCACATGGGCTTGTTCTTCGAGAGGCACTTTACGAAATATTTGTCTGAACCACAACAACACTTTGCCCTACACCACTTTTATAATCACATTCAGAAATAGGCTCATGGCTTCTGTGATAAAAAGAGTTCTTCAGAAAGCCTTATTAGCAACTACTTTCTGTTCTTGCTAATCCTAAAAGAAAACCTACCAAACAAGCAAAACCATACAAGATTACACTCTGCGTACAGAAGTGTATTTCCACTTATTTCACTTATTCAGAGATTTCTGTTCTTTATAAGAAGTTTGGTGTAACATCTTCGGCCTCTGACTGTCGGTGTTCACATTTTCATGTCAAAGTTAACTTGGCCTTGTTGGTTTGTTTGTAAATTTATACAAGCACATGTATGCACACTGAACACATTTAGAAAAGCAAAGAATGAAGTATGAGGACAACATACAGGAAACAGGAGCTGTGGGAACCCTAGCTTCAATGCTTTCTAATTTTAAATGTATTCTTGAATATAACGCCTTTAAGTGAGCAGCCAAACTTCTGCAGTCAGCCTGCACAGCTCCCAGCCAGAGACCTGCATTCGTACCAGGACACTTGGGGCTTCTGTGAGCAGGGAAGCAGCTGCCAGCAACGACAACCCCGTGCTGGGAGTGCAGCAACATGCTTTTGTTTTCACAAAGTGCTACTTTGTACCTGTTTTTTGTGTATGCACATGCATCCAGAGTCGCATGCCAAGAAACGTGGGAGAAAACCCGTCCATGATTAATTTCAAAGGGTGCCGTGAAACGCATTCCTTCCTCTACTGTATTTTCTTCTGCAAGCAGACATTTGAAAAGGAAGAAGTGCCCTTAAGTATTTCTTAATGAAGTAGTTTGTAGGACGTTAATATCCTCAGCACATCAGCCAGGAAAAAAATGACACACTGCCTTCACAGTAAACGTTTTAGGATCTAAAGCAGATGCAAGTTTAATTTGGTTAAGTACAACTTGAAAATGATTGCTCTAAGTTTTATTTATGTTAGTTGGTTAGATCACCTGAGACAGATCTGCACTTTTGGAGTAGAGGGAAAAAAAGATGTTAATTGTCTCTATCAGCATTATTTGATTTCATCTGTAGGCCGTCATGGCTACAGCAACCCTACCCTATTAATTTCTTTATAACATACAGTGACTTCTTTTGGACAGCAATGATTCTAGAAAAAAAATCCATACGAAAAACTGCTGACTTAACTCAGTTGTCTATAAACAGTACTGGACTGTGCCATCAGCTTGCAATATTTCAAAATTTAACTCTGTTCTGCAGCATTTTGTTCTGCAGTCAACACCTCCCACATTAAGGTGATGCCTTGCAAGTGTAATGGTAATGCCTTCCTAGCCCCATTACTTCCCTCTGCTGCAGCAGCCATTCCCTGATTTTTTACAGTATTCTGCCTTCCTAAAAAGACACAGGCCTTTTCTCAGTAACAAGGGTAAAACACTGATTGCTTAACTTTCCCTTGGAACACTATAACCAGTTCTTGCCACCTACATGGGAAAATGATCTGTTTGGTTGGTGAGAAATCAGAAAAACTCCAGTTTTATACTGGCTTTAACAGGATGAGAATTTGATCTATAAAGCAATTTGCTGAGACCTGCTGCATGAGAGAAGAAAAGCTCAAGGAGATGAAACTTTATCAGGCTGCTTGGTGCTCCCCAGCTGCCAGCCAGCCCCCTGAGGAGGTGGCTGGTACCACCCGGTGCCTGGATCCCAGCCTTTGGCAAGTCTCACACTGGGACAGAGCGGCCAGCTCAAAGCTCTGCTTGGCAGAGCTGGACTTGCAGGGCAGTGTCAGGGAGCAGAGTAGCCCTGTCAGAGTGGGGAAAGGTGTTAAAGGTAAGGAAGGGATCTCAGAGGGGGGAATCAGCCACCTGAGCTCCCTGCGAACGCTCCCAGCACCTCGTAGCTCTCGGCACTGCTCCGAAGCCGTGCGGAATGAACAGCCCTGCAGCACCAGAGAGCAAGGGCAGAGTGCAAGGAGGAGCAACTTCATTCATCAAATTCCTTTCCTATCTACACCAAGCTGGCTGCCTTTTCGTACCACAGCTAACCTTTTCCAGAGCTGACCTTAAAGCAACCTCCCCAAAACAGACATTTTAGACGACAACAATCAACGTCTACCGCTACAGTTCCAAAATCAGCTATTACCAGAGTGTTTACTCCACCATAGAAATTTCCAATTTTTTTTACTTTGTGGCTGCCACATTTTTCTCCTCTCACCAGCAAGACTTACAAAACCCTGTCTCCTCAAAACTCCTCTGTAATATCTAAACTTTTGGCCACTTCTGTCTCCTTGGTCTCCAGAAGAAAGTAGAAGAGTTTGTCACCTAAATTTTTTGCTGCCTCTCCATCTTTTCTCCCTACGATCTGGAATTTACTGGTCAAGAGCATAATCAGCAGTAAGATGGAATGGCTAAACGATCAGGGATATAATTGCCAGTGACTCGAGATATCTGCTGGTTTTTTAATTAACATTCTGTAAGGTTTCAGACAGATGCATTTCTGAATCTTGTTTTTTGAGCAAATTGAATATTTCTAAGGATTGGCTACACTCTTATTTAGTATTTCTTGGTTTCTAAAATTGTGTTTTCAATAGAAGCAGGAATGCAAGCTCTAGGCTTAAAACCTGCACAAATCCAGGTCTGAGCAAACTGATTTGTCTTCTACAGGTAATACAAGATTCCCCCCCAAAAAGGCAGCTTGTAATGACTTAAGCAAGGAGCTCTTGCAGCTGCATGTGGCAGCTCAGCGGGCAGTGTGTGCTACCTGAGAAGTCCACCCAGGTGTAGCTGCAGAGCTCCACCATGCCCAGGACAAACATTGGTTTGGAGGCACAAACTGAAGCTGACTCTTGGTCTGAGGCTTCGCAAGTCACAGCAAGAGACATTTGGTCAAATGCCTCCTGGTCTAGACAAGAGGTTTCCTCAGACAAAACAGCTAAGTCATAAAACATTTCTAATTGACTTCAGGGGATCAGGAGAAAGTTCAAAATCACATCAAGCTATCTGGAAACGTTCATTTATGTAGGAGTATGCTGGGTTTATTGCATGATCTGTTTAATCTTCTAAGAATTTCAATGTAATATATTTTGCTTTCTCAGTTACACCAGCTAGAAATCTAAGTTTAACCTGAATTACTCTGAAAATACTTCACTTTCTTCCTAATTTTCTCTTTTAGTAGGTATAGTTTTCCTAATTTAATTATGAAATAAAATAACATTCATTTCTATAATTAGCAGGTGACTAATATTTGAACACAAAATCCTCAAAAATTTGGTATGTTTTAATGTTTTCTTTTGATCAACGGTGTGCAAGAGTACAATTCTTTTTTGTCAGGGACCTAGAGGAATTACATGTTTAATTTCTTTTGCTTTGAAGAAACTCAGTCTCATTAGTTATATTGTACAGACTCACGGTGCAGTATCTGTGCCTGCAAACCGAATTCAGACTGTTTCAGGATGTCCCAGGTTTACTTGGGCTTTTTTATTTTTGCTCGTTGTAGCATTAGTCTAAAAGTGCCCATGGCTGCAAATACCCCAGAACACGACTGGTTTTGTTCAGACCTGTGCCTCTCTCCCTGCAGGAGTACAAGATTTCAAGCTTTGAGCAGAGGCTGATGAATGAAATAGAATTTCGCCTGGAACGGACACCAGTGGATGAATCAGACGATGAAGTCCAGCACGAGGAAATCCCTACAGGGAAATACATAGCTCCCATCTTTGATAAGAGACTCAAGCATTTTCGGGTAATGGAAGGATCCCCTATTACATTCACCTGCAAAATAGTTGGAATACCCGTTCCCAAGGTACGTCATTCTCACTGTAACTGCAAAGGAACAAAACCCAACTACCCAGTGTTTTCTGTACATCCCTCCTAAGCACGTGGCTCTGTGGAGAGAGCTCCCAAACTAAGCATTTCCCTCACCTTTCTAAAATAACAGAATCTGCCCCTGAGCATGCATCAGGCCTCGAGGTACAGCCACCTGGCTCCAGGAGACACAGAACTGCACAGCCCCCAGACCTTCTCAGAAAGATGAGAACTGATCTCATCGGTAGCGTGCCTAGAGCCAAGAAAAGAGAACCTGACAGGTCCAGCTATGATATGCAGCTTCCTGAGTTCAACCTGGAATCATTCTCTTTCACATTATAACTGATCTGCAAAGTTTAGAATATTCTAAAATTTTATTTGCTATCACTCAACTTATGTGATTTTTCCAGTCACTGTTAAGTCATGGGGGCGTGTCTGATCACTACAGGTCTACTGGTTCAAGGATGGCAAGCAGATTTCAAAGAAAAACACACATTTCAAAAAGAACAGAGAAGAAGATGGAACATGTTCTCTACATATTGAAGCTGCTACTAATGATGATGATGGCAACTATACAATTATGGCTGCAAACCCACAAGTAAGGTGTTCTTTTTTCTTTTACAAAAATGCTTGTTTCATCTTTTTCTAATATATGTTAACAGGAACACAAATTAGGCACATACTTTGACATCAAGTGGTGACTATATCACAAATCAGATGCTTCAGAGCATAGGAGAAGAAACCATTTAAAGACGACTGCTGGAACTACTCCCCTATTAGACACACAGTCAAAATCATTGAGGACATTTTTTCACGTTGATAACTCCTGCTCTATTTCCTTCCCACTCTCAGGTACCTTTTTGAGATGTGGTGACAAGGCAGACATGATGTTTCAGGCACAAAGAATAGAGTAAGGAGAAACAAATAGTTGCATCAAATTTGGAACTGTTAGCAAACAAAATTATATTCTTTATCTAAGATGCAAAGATGTGGATCTGCAAATAGTCTCACTCCCTTACACCATTCTCCTTGACCCTGTGTGCTAGCTTAGCTGTTTATTTAGAAGTACTTTCATCAGGCAACTTTTTCCAGTTTAAATGTTTGGGGTTTTTTAATTATATTTCTTTTCAGTTTCTGTATGGCTGCATTTTAAAGAATGCCAGTACAAAGGTACTAGCAGCCAGTACCTGTGGCAGGAATAAACAAGCAGGGACAGGCACCACTGCTAAATGCATTGCCACGGCCTGGAAAGCTTGAGAAGCCCCTGCCTCAACTGCAGGCCAACAGCATTTGCTTTGGGAAAGTAGTATTTTCAGTACAGTTCAGCTACTTTATAAAAATAAATCCTAATGCACTGTAAGTGTTCAATATTTATACTTGAAAATGAAATGAGCTATTAACCAACTGCTAATTCTGTTTCCGCTGTGATTTGCAGGGGAGGATCAGTTGTTCAGGACACCTGATGGTTCAGAGTGTCCCTTTTCGGGGACGAATATCAACAACTCAGCCTCACAGGTGAAAGAAAAAAGTCCTGCAGATCTTCTTTATGCTTTTTACTGAAGGCAACCAAAATAACCACTGCACTCACTGAACTTCAGTTCTCAATCATAAAATGGAAATAACAGCAGCAGTTCCCTCCCAACAGGTCACTTCTATGTTTTTGAAGGTCATCCTCAAATACAGGGAAGTTTAACTATGATTTCATTTACTTGTTGTAGTGGAGCTAAAGGCAAGGGACGGATTAGCAAAATGAAATTCAGCCCAAAAAAAGCAAAAAGAAGCAAAGGCCGGCTTGGGAATCTAAGGATACTACATGATTTATTGAACTTGATAATCTTTCTAAATGGAAAATATGCAAGAATTAAATTACAATCAGTCCATTTCTTTCTTCCCTTTTATGTAACTCAAGCTATCTCTCCATCCTTTTCCCCAATTTCTTCCTTCTTTTTTAAGCACTAGGAAAAAAAAATTGACTTCCAAACACCCACATGTGATTTTTGTGTCGCAGGACACGACCCTGGGTGCCAGAAGGAGACAAAGAGGCAGTGCAAGAACGCTTTTTCAGGCCATACTTTCTACAGGCTCCAGGTGACATGGTGGCACATGAAGGACGACTTTGTAGGTTGGATTGTAAGGTATTAACTGGTTCCTCTGTTCACTCTCACTTTCCCTACCTCTCTACATGTAGTGCTATGTGTTTTCATTTTCTTTATTGCATGCATGAACATTTTCCATTCAAATTTTAATGCTTCATTTTAAAAACTATTTCTTAATGCCATTGTCTCTGAGCTGATTCCAGGGATTTCTTTTGAACAAATGCTCTATGGGATGAAGAACACAGAAAACACAACCCAGAAACAGAAGGCTCACTTACAAGGTTGTTCAAATTACTAGATATGTTCACTGTGTCCTTTACCAGTATGAGCTCGAGAAGTTCTGCTCCATTATCAGATTCTTGAACATAATCCAGAATAGCACAAAACCATGCGAAAGAGAGGATTCAGCACGTTGCTTTGTGTTCAAACAAATGCTCCCATTGTAGTGGACTGAATTACTGAAGATTAATACTCCCTGAAAAGAGGGAACTGAGCCCAGTTCATTTTATGCTTCCCCAGCATGCACACAGGCAGAAACAGCCCCATTTGCTGATTGAAATCCTGACATGAAAGAGTTGTCAGAGGTTAGAGTACACATAGCGAACATCCTGTTATTGAACACCTTTAAGAGAATCATCTGCTCCAACATATTCTGGTAGCCCCTCCGTGTCCCTGCAGTGCAGCAAAGGTGGCAGTGCTGACACTGACCTCTACCCTGAAGAGGGTAGAAGCTCTGAGGCACAAGTTAATGCCCTGAAGATGAGCAAGACTCATTACTACTTAATTTACGATGTAAAGTTTACTAGGAGCATGCCAAAGAATTTGGTTATTCCTAGCTCTGCTGTCCTGGCAGAGCTTGTGAAGCCTTAAAGCTTGTCTGGCATTGCACAAACCTGGGAGAGAGCAGTCCTCACTCAGGCAAGTACCAGTTCTCTCTTTCTCTGCTTTGTAAAATATTGTTTGGAAAGCAGTATTTTGGACATGAGTAAGTACTGCTACCTATTGAAAAGATTTTTAATAGTATAATACAGTCTAATAGCCTTTCAAAAAATACTTAATTTGTAGCATTCTAAAGCATGCAAGTTTGACAGCTATGAAGTATTGTATCACTCTTCATCAAATTTTACAAAATACAGAGTCATTTGTATAGAACTTTTTTCATCTCTGTTAAACTCTGTAGTATTTTAGATCCAGGAATCTGATTTATGTTCAGCATCCAAAAAAAAGGAAAACTAGCAGATTATTAGGAGTCTTTTGTGAATCTTATATTCTAATTTCATATCTCATAAACTAAGTTCCTTCCTTTCTAAGAAACATGTAGATATTTCATGTATTTTTAAATCTTTTTCCTTGTTTGTTTTCTGGTTTTCTCCCTTTTGGAAGTAGTCAGCAGAGAAACAAAAACTGAGAAATAATTTTTTAAAAATCTTTCTGGTCTAGATTTTGACATGATTCAGCTGGCATTTGCCAAAAGGCCTGGCTCTGAATTTGCCAGCCTCTGCTGTCAGGTGGACATTTGTCTCGAGCTGTTTCCCTGTCTCTCAGGTGAGCGGGTTACCAACTCCGGACCTGACGTGGCTCCTGAATGGCAAACCTGTGCTCCCAGATGGCAGACACAAGATGCTGGTCAGAGAGACTGGAGTTCACTCTCTGCTCATCGATCCCCTCTCCCAAAACGATGCTGGAACTTACACTTGTCTTGCCACTAACAGAACAGGACAAAATTCATTTAGTCTGGAGCTCACTGTTGTAGGTAAGAAGCACTGAAAAGCTAGCCTCAGTGATGAAGTTATCTGCATGCATTTCCTCACACTTACCTTACATAGTTTCCTTATAGACAAGCATAAATAAATAGTTAATGCGCTGAGAGCAAGAGAATCCGACAGCTGTAAATACAGATATGTAATTTTTATACGTATTTTTCCCTCCTCAGCTGATGGAGGGAAATACTCCTGGTGCTCAGCTGACCAGTGCACTGCTGTTACTAAGGGAGGGCCGTAACAATTCTGCCTCATTATCACACTGCCTCTTGTCTGGGCAAAATGACCTTCTAATTTTCTCCCCAGAAAATGCTTAGGGTTTGAATTCATAATATATGTTGAGGTATCCTAGATTTCAGCTCAAACTTTATTGGTTTAAAAATGTTTTTAAATAGAAAAATTCAAATCTGAATACTGCTCTTTAATAAAGCCTTAAAAGTTGTGAGATGTTGAAATTTATAGATCCGGCATTAATTTCCTGCAATGGTAGTATGACCCATTAGACATGCATGTATTCATTTATGAACTTCAGTTCTGCCTATTATTTATTTTATGTTCCTTTACAGAGGCTATGTCATGGCGTTTCACTTCCCTTCCAATATCCCACTAAAAATTCACAACCTATTTTGGTATCACAAGAATAATTTTTATTGTGTTCTTCCACACTGTTCAGAGAGAAACAAAGAATAAAATATCTGTTGTTCAATAATTCTTTTTCCAGCAAAGGAAGTAAAAAGAGCCCCCATGTTTCTGGAGAAGCTTCAGAACTGTGGTGTTCCAGAAGGGTACCCGGTCAGATTAGAGTGCAGAGTTGTGGGAATGCCACCTCCTGTGTTTTACTGGAAGAAAGATAATGAGACCCTCCCATCGAACAGAGAGAGGATGAGGTACTGTACCATAACACCCATGCCTGAAGTTTCTGGTGGCTGGACCAACTGCTTCCATGAAAACCTGTGTGCTAAGTACAGATGGTGGTTCTTAGAAACAACTTCTTTCACCCCCATACAGCTGTAAAAAGCTTGCTTCCCTGTGGGGTGAACAATGGCTGTTTCCTTGGTGCAGAACAAAGGCATGATGCTCCACTGCTTCAGAGGGGGGACGGAGCTTGTGGGCCGTGGGCCTGACAGAGCACATGAATCTCCTTATCAAACACACTCTGATATGGTATTTCAATGCATTTGGGCACCTTATTCTCTCTAAGCTATTTTTTCCCCAGTTGAGTTCCAACTAGGTATGAATTCAAACTCAGAACAGTTTCAGTGCCCCAGAGCATGGGATAATAGAGAGTTTATCAGATCAGATAGAGAAGCTGATAACACAGTTGGTCACAAAGGCAAAGACTTTGGGCCATGCTTACAAAATACAACAGTGTTCAGGTTCAGCTCTCACAGTCAAATGCCTCACTATTTTTTAAGTTTGTCAAAACAAAAGCTGATAAAATAATGTGCCTGGCTGTAATTAATGACAAACTAATTGCTTTTTTTTTTTAAGATGTCTACTTCAGCATATATCTGATTTTTAATATTTTATTTCACTTGGCTCCAGCTAACGATTTGATCACTGGATCTCTGAGATCAGCTTCAAGAAGTACCCACACCTTCACACACATTCCTGCAGGCTACCAGTAAAGAAGGTGGCTGTGCAGCAGCACCTGTTAGGGATACACACCTATCACAAGGGAAAGCATTCTTGGAAAACTCTTTCAGTGGTTGCCCTGTCCCCACCCAGCGACTGCTGTCCCTCTCCAAACACCCCACCTGACTCTGACCTTCTACAGCCTGTAATCTAGATGGTTTGGGCCCAGTGCTATTTAATATCTTTATAGATGATCTGGAGGAAGGGATTGAGTCTACCATTAGCAAATTCATGGATTACACCAAGTAGGTGTTCCCATTTCAGAGGGATTGTTGTTACACACATGCAAACACTGCAGTTACTGGGAAATTAACAACTGTCCTAAAATGCCACATTTCCAATTCTTTCACGAAAGATTAGAAAACAAGTTTTCGCTTCAGCTCAGCAGAGGAATGACTAAGGAAAACCTCCCACACCCCACAATGCCAGGAGCAGGCATCAGGGTTGTGACAGCTCTGCCATTTCAGCCAGTTGAGAGCAGACTGCCCCAAAGGCTTCCAGTGGCTCTGCAGAGACCCATGGGCAGCATCGTCCCTGTTTGTCCCTATCCTGCCTCACTATTGCCTTCCTGCCCGAAGCCAAGAGACATTTTTGTATCACAATAAGGACACACACCAGCTCCTACACTACTGCACTCCCAGCATAAGGCAAATTGCAAAGTGCAGGGAGCAAAGGGTGAATATTCCTTTTTTATTTGAGCTGTCAGAAGCACAAAATGTCCTCTTGTCCTCAAAGTCTGTGGTTTCATTCCAGTTCATAAGGAAACAAAATCTCAAACTTCAGAACATCCTGGAACTTCAAGGGTTCTGAAGTGCTCATCTTGCACCTCTTCCTTCATAATGAGAGAAACACTTGGGTTGATAAAAAGGACCAGCCTCAGCCCAGAGAGCAGAGGAGTCTCAGTTCTGTTATATACTACTGAAAAGTTATTCCTGGAAATTGCAGCCACAAATTCTTAGATCACTGGAGAGCAAAGGAAGTGGAGGGGAAAATAAAGCAGGTTTCTTTTAGAGTGTTGGTTAAGCAAATGTTTTTTACTTTTTCAGTTGGTCATTTTTTCATGAAAAAGGGTGCCCCAAGAAAGTTTCTGACTGGCTCTGGTTGCTGTTGTGAAAAACATCCCAACTTTGTACAAGTGCTCTTGGTACAAGTGTTCTTTTTCCAGCTTCTGAACTAGGAAGAAATATGATTGTGCAGCAGCTTTGCATGGGTTTAGTTTATTAGTATTCAATAAATAATGCTAAAATTAACGTACCCAGAGCAACAATTCAGCTCCCACTGTGTGCCATGGCTGTGCACAACTGAGAGGAGCCAGAACTGATCTGAGATTTTCTGATCATTGCTTGAGGTGACACTGAAAGCAATCAACTGACTATAGATGTCTCAGACTGCTACCTCTGTGAGAATAGAAATTACAGCATATCTCTTTCATATTTAATATACGTATTTTAAAATCTGAAAAGTGATACGCTCTTGAGAAATACTAATTCCCAAACACTTGTTTTCCCAGCATGCATCAAGACACAACAGGGTATGTCTGCCTCCTGATCCAGCCTGCCAAGAAAGCAGATGCTGGCTGGTACACCTTGTCTGCAAAGAACGAAGCTGGCATTGTCTCCTGTACTGCTCGACTTGACATATACGGTAGGGATTGGCTGGGAAAGAAAACAAGACCCCAACTAGTTCTTAGTCTGGGCTTGGCATGGGTTAGAAATCAGTGTCACAGCATGGCCACAGCTTAATAAGGCCCCAGGAGAGATATAATGATACAGCTAAATGGCCAAACCAGCTCTGCTGCATCGGTGTAAGGGAGGGTAAGGAAAAAAAGCCGAAGGAGGAGCCTTTCACAATATTCTCTACTCCCATTTTCCACCTTCCAGAATCCCTAGACACATAAGCTTATATTTTCGAGTTGAACCTTAACTCTACTGCCTCTGACACGTCTGTGCTACAGCCCTGACCTGATGGAGCAATAAATTGCACACGAGAAAGCGGACCCCTTCTTCCACAGAGCACAGGGGGTGCAAACCAGGCCTAACTGATGGGGGCCACTTTACATGCAACACTTTTGTCTAGGACTCAGAAGGCTCCAGCCCACTTCAAGAACTACAGCACATCATTTATCTCTGCAAGATGGAATAGACAAAGCAGAGTATTTTGATCACTTAAGCAGCCTAATAAAACAGAAAACGTGTTCTACAAACTGGCTGGATTAGAACCAGACCCTCAAAAGAAAAAACAAAAACCCCATGTTTTCAAACTCACATTTCTAATTTGTTTTTAAACCCCACCTACTTATCAGAAGTAAGTCACCAGTGCATCTCTGTCAGCCTCCTGCCACCTTGTGGTGATATGGGCAATAGTAATGGAAGGATCGAGGGAGGGCTGGGGAGAGGCTGATTCAAGAAAGGTCATACAAAATGAAAAAATTCCTTAGATATCTAAATGTTGAAAGACATAAATTTTCAAATTAAGGATTCAAGGCACAAACAGGAAAAATATAGAAATCAAGAAATACTTCCCAATTCCAACCACATTTTCTAAAATATGCAACTCACACCCCAAAGTGAGTGACAGAAGTCATTTTTCTTTGTGCTATTTTGAATGGGTGGGGTCGAGAGACTGAAGGTGTGGTCTGATATTTGCCATTCCGCATGCAAAGAAAAACAATAATGAGTAAATAATGAGTTCAAGTAGAAACAAATTGGGCACTGCAAGAAAAACAGAGGCTCTTTTAAAACTATTTCCAGATAGGGTCAAGATTCAGCATGGAAAGACATTTCCTATCAGTGCTTAACACGCAGATTGTAGTTTCTCACACTAAGTTACCTCAGAGCATTGGAGCCTGAACTTGACTTCCATTTTCATACCTTTTTATTTTAACTGCTGACAGATACGTCTATCTAATTTGGGTGCAGACCCATATGGATAAACACCGGCAAAGAAAATATAATTTTCCTTTTTCTGAAGTGTTTTAGGGATAACAACTGCTAGGTATTACATAATATAATATTTTTACAAAATTTTAACAGTATCTGTTCATATGGGAACATGTAGAATGTTACTTCTAAATTACTGAACATGTGTCTTTGGATTACATTTCTTTCAGTATTTTTTAAAAAATCTAGAAAACATGTTAATAGCTGTAGGTACTAGAGGGCAATAAAAATTGTAATCACTTCCTTGAACAAAAGCCATCCAGAGGATGAAGCAGTACAGAATCAGAGCCCTGTCCAGTTTGTTCATCTCTGCTCATGCTATGGTATGTTTTTAGTTTTGATTGCAAGGGCTTTGGGGAAGGCTCCAAAGATTCAATCACTGAATTTTGGACCTTGTGAAATCCATGCAAACGTTCCCATTGAATTGAACAGGGATGAAATTTTATCTGTAGACTTCAATAAAATTACTGAACATACAAACCATGCCAATGATAATATTTGAAAGAACAGACCCTAACCCAGAAAGAACAATGCTGTGCTCTCTTCAAGGAGGTTGGAAGCAACTTTCCAGGCGTGTGTATTGATTTCTTTTGTTTCATTGTGACCAGAACTAGAGGTTTATGCAGCCCATTGTGTTTCTGTTGCTTCAGCTCAGTGGCACCGTCAAATTCCACAAGCGCTCAAGCTCCGCCCCGGTGGCAGCCGCTACACGAACCTCAGCAGCCAAGGACTCGACATCTTCTCTGCCTTTCCAGCTCCTGAGAGCCCTATGCTGTTTTCATCCCCAACCCAAAAGTTGGTGGAGAGTGAAGAACTTTGAAAAACAAACACTTGTTCCAGTTGCACCTGTGGAGATACTAGAACTGTGAAAAACTAAATAAAACCAGAAAGAGGTACAACTCAAGATGCTCAAGGTTTACAAGCAACTTGTTTGTAATTAAGTGTTCTGCTGCTGCAAATGCTGCAAGTAATATATCGTACCAGACTTTTGCATATGATTTTAATGCAGGATAATTGTGGTATGGAGTGTTGTGCAATAAATTCAGTACTGTGTAGTTTGCTAAGAATTACATAGTAAACATAGTTTTCAGCACCTAAAAGCCAACACCACTTTTACTTCTTGACTTAGAGCTACTGCACTGTAGCTGCCATGGTAAGGATTGATGATGATTAGCTGGAATACTGCCAGTGAAAACACTGACATTACAGTAACAACAATCCTGAATGAGGGTAAACAACAAGACTTTGAATGTAATTCTAAAAAACATGCCAAATAATCACAAAGCACAAGTTAAAGGGAAAAGATGTAACTCATTTTTATATATAATTATGCCAGACTATTTTAGAATTTTTGAATTCCAGACTAGATAAATATAGCATTTCATGTAGGTACAGCTGTATACCCTAAATATTTATATCTGTGTGTGTGTGTACTCCATGAACTGTGTACTCTTGGTGTAAGTGTTCATAAAATAAGGTACAGGGCACGTGCATAAGGCGCTAACATCGGAAATGAAAATTCCTCCTGTCTGAAGCATGTTCTCTTGAGCCCGCAGCTGAAACTATTTTCCAGATGTGCTTCATACTTTTTTCTTTACCATGTCAGTGATCCTCTGACTTTAACACAGATGATACCAAACTTGTAACTTCATGGCTTTTAATCATGGATCTCTTTTTCCTAATTTTTGAAGTGCATCTACCATCTAGCTCGTTTTATAGCTAAATGGAAAGGAATTGTGACCTGGTAAATTTTCACCACCATTTAGGAAATGATCACAAGTGTGGTGTCTAATATGAAGACAGAAAATTCTGTTAGTCTACAAAATTTAGGAAGTTAAGCAACAGTTATATGTAAAAAACTAAAAAAACCCCCTACTGTAACTAACAGTAGTAATAAATAAGGCAAATGAATGAAAGCTCAACAGAAGGTGTTAAGTGACAACCCTTCATGATTGATTTAAATATACCTAGCATCTATACAGTTACATTAACACCCCCCAGCTGTTAGAATCTGTGAACGTTCAGGATGTTTTCCTGCATCTTTTTCTCTGGACATTGTTTTCAAGCACTTCTTACTTACTGCTTTCAATATGGCTGCAGAATGCAACAAAGTCATGATCGAAGTCACAGAGACAAAAAAAATATTAACAGATACTTTCATTTTAGACTATATTTGGGGTTTTTTCAAATTTAAAACTTTAACTTTAAAAAATTACATATGCAAAGAAAACAATGGGGAGTTATCTTAAGAGCAAAAGAATATTGGATATAGCCAGAGACTGAGAAAGAGAGTGCCTTTCACTGGGCTTCCCACAAACACAGCTCCTACTGTCCCTAACTGTTGATTCCCTGAGGGTTTAGAGGAAGTGAATTTCTTGTGTTGTTTTACTTCCCACCTGAGTGAACAACATAAAACAAAACCATCATTACAACTCTCATGCTTTTGTTAGAAATCTCAGGCAACTCACCCTGGACTGGACCGACCAGAAAGCTAAAACACAGTCTTATCCTAAGATTTAAAACAAGGTGCGGGTATTTCCATGGGAAAGCAGATGTTGCCCATGTTGTACCTCTTCCCTGGCAAACAAAATAAAACTCATGGCTATTAAAGTGATGCATTGAGTTGACTTCAGTAATGAGATGCACAACTTACTGTGGGTCTGGTTGTCTAGGATAGAGAATCTACTGCTCCTCTCATCTTCACTTGGTTTTTAGGATGGCTTAGGGACTCCAAAACTAAACCCAAAATTTAAAGTTTCCCATATGAGTTACTACTTTTGGAAAAATAATCCAAGAGAAGTTACTGGATTTTGCCTGCTTAATTCAGTGCTGTTGGGAAATGGGAAGGTAGGAAATTAAGACACAATTAAGACCAAACTCTACTCACATCTACAGCCCTGATATTCCCATTATTTCATAAACTGGAGAGGAGGTTTTGATGTGAAGTATTCCAGGTTGTATACTGGCCATCAGGCTTTATCCCTAAGCACAAGCTTAGTCAAGAGATTGCCTGCTTGGAAGTTCCCTGTGGCCTCTTTGCCTGGCTGAGAGTGAGGGGTTGGACCAGATGACCCCCTGAGCTTTCTTCAGACCTAAATCTCTCTATGCTTCCTGAATTGTTTTATTTTCCACTGCCTGTCTAAACGTCCTGCCTGGATTAAGTTACCTGTCAGCTGAGTAGAAATTAAGAATTCAAGCAAGCACAAACTCTTCTTTTTTGCTGGAATCTAACCTATTAGGCAAGTCTAGCTACAAGAGTTCTTCACACAGTGTAGAAGAAAGGAATACTAGTACTTAATACTGGCAAGTATCTGGTTACCAGTGCTGGCATCACACTGTTCAATATTACTGACAGCAGCAATGGTTTTCACGTTTCACAACATCAGACATCACACCCAAAAACTCAATGCAAATTAAAAGACAGTGCACAGTGCAAACATGCAAACCATATCTCTTCACCTTTTCTCTGCCACATCAGTGGAGTGTCTTCAAACTCATATCATTATAACCTGAGTTGACATGCTGAGGATTAAGTGGTACAATGTTCCTTAAAATGTACATTCAGTTCTTCGGAAGTGGGAGGACAAGAAGCTGAGAGACTTCTCCCAAAGATCTGTTTTAAGAAGGATCACTCTTTAGTCATTCAAGAAGGAGCCCCAGAAATCTCAGAGAGAGTTAGGCTACAGAAAGTAGATCACCAAAATCTGTTACTTGAACTATAACATTCTCTCCTGGACAGTATTTACTAGCAAAAAGATCAAAACCCTCCACATTTCTCTAAAAAATGCAGAAGTCAGCAATTTCAATTACTTCCAGTTCCTCTGATAAAAACAAACTCAGAATCTGATCCCAAACGGTCTGTAGTTGTTACATTTTTTCCCTTAACTGCTTCGGGACATTTCTCCTCTGCGTGTACTGAGCCCATGAAGGGAGCCTGTAAAGGCAGCTTGTGTGAATGGACGTCAGTGCTGTTTAATAAGTAGTACTGACGTGCTCATCACAAGGAAGAATTTGCAAGAAAAAGACACCAAAATTATGTTTGTGTCGTTAAGTGGTGGAAAAGACGAGGGAAAAAGGCCCGTGGAAGAGGACAGTAGGACAGTACTGTGTTGCCACACGGTGTCAGGATGTGCTAGAGCCACTCTGCTCCCTCCTGAACAACCTGGCTGCTCATTGCTGGTGTTTACTGAATAACCAGTTCCACTTCACACTAACACAGCTTTTCAATCTCTTATTCAGGGCAGGCTACTGCAGCAACTCAATGTTAGACCTTCCACTGAAGTCACTGTTAGTTATTAATGCCAAAAGTCCATGAAACCACCACAATGTGGAGCATAATGCTGTATAAGTGTGATACAGAAATGTTCAGGTTTGTAACCTCTCAAGCGTTTACTGATTCAGAATCTTGTAGGTTTATTTCGTTTCCCATTTCCTCCTAGTCTTGGTTTTGTATACAACCAATGAGAGGCATGGTATATTGCAAACTAGAGCAGAAATGACAAATTCTGTGTTGCAATTCTAGATCTCAAAAAGAATTATTTTTGCTTTAAACTTTTGGTCCAGACTGATGCAAACCCAGCCTCACAGGCAGCAGCAGCAGCAGCATCACACATGGGTCTGCATGGATGTCATTGGACCTCTTGCCTTAAAACCACTGGATTGAGTTCCTTGCTTCCACACGGAAGGTGGAACAACCCTTCTGAATGCCTTACCTCTGCTAACACGAGGAGATGAGAGCACACACTCCAAACAGGAAAACCCAAGTCTGCAGTCTTCATCTCAACATATAAACAACTGCCAGTCCCAACAGTTTACAGTAATTGTAGGTACTTCAACCAACAAATCTGGAATAAGAATTCATTTAAGAACTGTGTTCTCAATGCTACCAGGTTTAAAAGCATTAGTTTCTGAACAATATCTTTACAAAACCTAATGAAATATTTATACTGTTAATATAGGAGAAGTGATTCATTGATAATTGCCTTATTATTTCAAATACAAAAATGTTCGCCTTGAGCCTTAAAATTCTAGTTAATATTTTTTCTTGATTAAAGTTGATTTTTTTTTCCCAAAGTCATTCTCACTAGGAAGAAAAATGCTCATGTCAGTTTTATAGCATATTTTAAGTGCAAATGAAAGGAAAAAACCAAACACCTGCCTGTTCAGTAATGTGTTTCCCTTCATCTCACCTGAACTTAAATAAATGCTTCAGAGTTGCATACAAGACTGTGTCCTTCACGTGTTCAAATAATTGTGAAAATGTGCAACAATGCCGGGAGTTTTCTCAGAACTTTGCTGTGACAGCTGATTAATGAAATCAGACTTTACATTATTTAGAAGAAAATCATAAATATTGTCAACTTATATACTAGCCATGCTTCTAGCAGGTAGTTGTGAAATAAAAGTTGTTGCTTTTTTAAACAATTCTTGGTATCAGTTCACACTGGTTTTAAAATATACTCCTACCTACAGTCTGCCAGTCTGCCATAGCTGAGCTCCATTGTGCCTCAAAAATGTGTGCAATGTGCCTGCCCCACCGGTCAGCTGGCCCCCACACTGCCCCGAAACCCCTGCTCGCTGCGTCCAGACAAACACTGCTGCAACTCTGTGCACGCAGGCACGGGGGGCCTGGGACAGAGCACTGATCTTCTCAACCCCTGGCTGCGCATCCAGCACTTGGACAGGTAAAATCTGAATGAGGGCCACTCAAACACACACACACCACAATGAAGTTCACTCTTCCCTATACATGCCTTCAACATGAATGAGTGAGCATCTTCTTTGTATCAGGGTCCATTAGTACATTTTGGAATGGGTTTTAAATGATGCAAACCCAACACTTGAAGGAAGCTGGATCTCATAGTTCAGAAACAGAAGAGAACAGAACCAAAGGATGAGTCCCATCACATTTGCTAGAACAGATTTTGCTTTTGGTTTACATGTAACCATGTTTCTCCATTCCCACCTGATTTCCATGTACTTCCGTGCCTGCCAGGTCAAAGGAAATGTTCTTGGAACCATTTTAGCTCAGCCACAGCTCAGTGAGCTAACGTGGCTTCTTTGCACTTTATCACTTGCTCCGAGCAACACAACTTGCTTCTATTAATGCCTTTATACATCAAGTCCACTATAAGGAACCATTTGTTGCACAGTCAAAAGAAATCTTGGGCCATATGTGCTGTGAATTTCAGTGGAGTTCTCCATTTATATCAGTGGGAATTCTGTTCAGAAAGTGACCATCCTTTATGATCACACAGTCTGTTAGTAACAGGAAACATGGTTTTGTAAAGAAATGTAAAAATATTGAAGACAATCTGAAATGTTAGAAAAAATATTACTATGCACCCCAGGCTGCAGGAAGCCAGTCAAAAATGAACTTATTCCTTGGAGTTACAGATGCAGACATTTGAAGCAAATTTTATCTAAGATATATTTTGCATGCTAATTTCTATACAAATGAAAACTGAATTACAAATTAGAAAAAAATTAGTAGACAATATTAAAATGTACTCTGATGGAAGATACATTTAAATATTATACATGGGGTTGGTTAGGGGTTTTGAAAGCTAGGTTTTCTTGAAATGTAATTAAAGTTTAAAATACAGAGCATTTTCTAAGAAGTCCACAAGTACCAGGTGAAATCAATGTTTGCTGTAGGATATCCGTGTAGAGGAAACACTGGACTGCTTCTTCCATGAATAAACATGTCTTTATCCTCAGTGCACTTGGGGTTTTCCCCTGGATATTTTGTAGATATAGAAGAGTTGAACATATTTAGAGCAAAAAACAGCTCTTCTGTGAATTCTTATTTTAAAAACCTAGATAAATTTCACTCCTAAACTACAAAGAACCCCATCTATATTGCTTAGCTCAAATAGCTGGAATCCCAAAAGTAAGGGTACCTATGTTAAGGCAAAAGCTTCCTTTGGCAAATCAATTCCTTTGGCCCGGAAATAGTATTTTTTAAAAATCTCTGCCTAGTGAATCCCATCACAGGAGGGACTTGCACAAAGACTTCACAAGGAAAGTTTTACTTAGCAAGTAGAAGGAGTGAGCTAAATATTGAAATACCTAATGATACTCATGCTTCCCCACAGGAGGAAGCTGCAATGTCATTGACTTTGCCAATGTATAGCTGAGGTCAGTCACATTTTTATTTTAAAGAATGGATATTGTAGCACCATTTCAGAACTCCAGTCAAGAACTGAGACTTGCCCTGTATGTAGGTACAGTACAAGATGGACTGTGCACTAAATACCTTATAAATGGTGAGATGGAAGACAAAAGCCTAAAAACTTGGAATTAATAGAGGTTGAAACACATGCTGATGATGAGGAAGAAAGCACTGATTTTTTATTACCGACACACGTTTTGGGAATGTGCTACCCTAATTCTGTTGTTAGCCACTAAAAAGTCACTGCAGTTAAAAATGCCACTCTTGTTCCAAGCTCAAAAATAACTCTGGGCATGTCAAAACAGGGTGATATGATTAAAAGAATCATAGAAGCAGAGTATCTATGGCTTCAAATAGAAAACCCTGCAGAAAGTCCTTTCAGAAAAACAGAGGTTAATTTCCCAGAAATAGTTCATTAGAATCTCACACTGAGTTTCAATAGTGAAACACATATCTGTATAGTATGCAACACATATTTAATGAAGCAAGCATCTGTCATCCCCAATGCTCTCACAATAACGTGGTTCTAGAATTACAGTGATAATTGGACAGATGTATCAGATGTAGTACTGACACGAACAAAAGTATTTCAGGTTTGCACTGCTGTTCAGTGGGACTGAGATTTATGAGCAGACAAAACTCAGCCTCAAAGAACACACCAAGCTCTGAGCATCTCAGCTTTTGCTTATTGGGAGGCCTCATAGAAGCCATAATTATTTAAGGGGAGGGGGTATGAAATGCCCACACCAGCAAAGTCCAGCACAGAAGGTGGCTCAGAGCCATTACCTGACCAGCATCAAACAGTCAGTGGGGAACAAATATTTGGGAGCAATAATCAAACCTAAGTCAAAACAGTCAAGTTTGCGTTTCACAAATGTCACTGAAGTATTTGTAAAGGAATGCTATGAAAAGAAACCAATGACTTACTGAATAGTTGTTGATTTTGAGAAGTCCCAACCAGCATGGATATTATCTGCTTTTCAAACTGCACTCCGAAAGAACTTTTAATGATTAAACTTTCCCATTGCCCCAGCAGACTCCACAAAAGGCTTTGGCAGATAATCAATAGACAGACAGCTGTCTATGCACTACACAGAATTTACTCTGCTGCTGCCTTTGGTACTGCAGTAAACTGAAAATCCTAACTTCCACTTCAACACTGCACCTTCCCAAGAAAGAAAACCAGTACAGCATTAGATAAAATCACATTTTCCCAGCAGCAGTATTACTCACTATAAATAAAGGTATAAATAAGCACTCACATCCCATTAGCACAATGAAATCTAAGGGAATGGGGATTACAGGGGATTATAACCTTAACATATTGTTCAACAGCAGAGATTGATACCATGACCTGATTTACAAGTGTTCACTATCTATGTACTGCACTGAAGTGCTTTGTAGGGCTTCAGTTTCAATTCTTAATAATTTTTGGTAACATGAGCACAGATATTTTATGGTTTGCCTTGCTTTGTTCCTCTTTATGAGAGTTTACTACCATTTAATCATTCCCTGCATACTAATCCATTAGTTTTTACCTATATCATCATATGCAGTAGAAAGTAAAATACAATGCTGCATGGAAGAAATAAAATTGGAAGAGAAATGGCTGTTGAGTACTTTTACCTGAATTACTGCAATGTCATGTCCCACAAAAACAAATCATATGCCAGTAGCGCAGAAGCATCAGTTGTGTTCTTGCACCCTACTCTGGCATTTATCCTTTGGTACTGCATTCCCCTTCCCACCTCAGCTTTAGGCAATCTTTCACTAATCCAAGTTTTCCATGTCACATAATCACATGATTTATTTGCATCTTATTCCTGTCTCAGTATGGAAAACCCACTGCTGTGCTAGCAGTGCAGGTGAGACAGTGTCTGCCTGAAGTTTACAGCTAATAAATCAGGGTAAGATAGCACATCCTTTAATTATTTAAGAATTGTATTCATTGTTATTACATACATAAACTTGCCACTTAATGGTAAGTAATATTCAAACAGTATTAACTTGACTATACGATGGACAACAATTAATTTTACTGTCTCTGAGTAACATGACTCTGAGTAATATTTCTGAGGCTGAATCCACTTCCTGCTTGCTGATAAAGATCTAACATAATTCATATAATTTATAATTCATATAATACAAAGCAAAGGCCCACATTTTAATAATTAACACTATTCATTACCTTTAAAGAGGCTAAATATACATTTAAAACCCCATTCCTGAATGCCAGTGTTTAAAGGAGAGAGTTGCTCAGAATACACAGTGCCTCTTCCACCTGTGTTGAAGCCAGCCTGAAACCCAGCCTCCATCCCAAGAACCATCCGATTCCCACGCCAGGAAATGCAGGACCCTGCAACAGTGACCGAGGGCGAAACGTCAGTGAGGGACAGACACGCAGGGAGGTCAGGTCTTTGTACATAACTGCTCCTGCAGCACAGTCCCTGTCCCCCCAAACAGGGCTTAGTTCCTATTAATGCCTTTGTTCTTCTCTGAAAGCTGCTTAATTGTCAAAAATAACTCCTATCAAAGCTATTCATTTGTCATTTGAAAGAATCCTAAAATACAAGACATGGCAGCAGCCAGCAGGGAACCCACAAGCCTTCCCTGCTGGAAATCCACCACCAGCTGTTGTGGGACAGCAGCTCCCTTTATCCTTCCCTCTCGGCTAACACTAGGCAGGGCTTGTCTCTGGAATCTCCCCTCAGCAGCACCAGCAGAAGCACCCTTCAGCTCCACAGGCTGCTGCCACCACACCAGGCACCGACAGCTGAGCCCCTGCAGACCCTACACCCGGCTACAAACACATCTGCTTCCCCAGCCGTCCTCTCCTATGTGTTTTTTCATCTTCCCGACCTCCTTTCCTCTTCTGCCTTTTCTCCCCAGACCCCTCTATCCCCCACAAGTGAAAGCAGCAAGTAAACAAAAGGCCATTCAGCATATCACCAGGGATGAAATGAACTCAACTGCTCTGCAAGAATGCTCCATAATTTTTTCCCAAACTCATACATAAAATAAACTCCTTACTGAAACTGGAAAGCAAATATCATTTGCTGGTTGGTTCTTCAGCATATTAAACTGCCAGGATTGTGATAGAAGTAGTGTAACATTTGGGGTAGAAAATCCACTAGTAAGTAATTCCTAGGGTAGGAATTTCAGATATTTGGTGAAGACATAGCATAGAAAACACTTTATTTATGATTTACAAAATCTGTTATTGTTTCCAGATAACATAAGATTAGAAAATAAAATCCTGTCATTTAAAGCCTACAAAAATCTAGAAGCTTATTTTCACACAAGCATTCTCGTTTATGGTATATAATCACACGTGCTTTTACAACCATTGAAAATAAAACATTCCTTCCATGACTTGAAACTAGCTCTTTTTCGAGCATACAAGAGACACCATAAATTGGATTAAAGCAAACCTACACAACTTTGGAACCCACATGTCAAACTTACAAAGTTTAAGAAAGTTAGTTCTCTGAGGACTAGAACTCCAATACATTATAAAACTTTTTCCATGTGAACCATTTATGCGAAAAGAAACTATAGAACAACTTTAAAGCTGACATAAAAAGAAAAACATGGAATGAAGTTCATTTCTGGTGCTATTCCATTCAGTTACACCATGGGTCAACTTGTCCCATAATCTGCAGAAATACTGTCATGATTCATCACAGTAAAAAAAAACCACCAAAAACTTATTTAATTAAAGCATCAATTACACTTGATAAACTAGGAAACAATTGTCAAAAATATTCCAAATTAAAAGTATCATTTCTTCCAGCATTAAATAAATTCAATCATCTTAAATGCCTTTTGGTTTTATGTTCTCAGAGCAAATTTATTTTGTCAAATTACTATAAGATGCAAACAAGAATGAGCTATTATAATGCCAATATTACCTTAGTCAAGCAGATTAATTCTTGCTAATTATTAAATTACACATCTGGCCTGCTGCATATTCTTAGCTGGCAACAAGTTCTAATTAGCTATTTGGAAGTGTTCGGGGTGGTAGCCGAACACCCTCTGTGCGTAAGGATCGCTGTCCGCGGCCGGTTTCTGTGCCGTGTAGTGGTGGTAGCCGTCGGCATGGAAGTGCTCACAGTGCAGGCTAATCCACTCTCGCTCAGTACTGTACCTTTCCGCTTCGGCAAGGATCCTGGTCAGAGCCACGATGTAGCTCAGAGCCATCTGAAGGGTCTCATACTTGGACAGCTTCTTATCTTGGCCCCACTGCGGAACGACCTTTCTCAAGCGATCGAAGGCTGTGTTCAGTCCTTGCATCCGTCTCCTCTCGCGGGCATTGGCAGCCAGCCTTCTCTTGGCAGCGTTCTCCATCCTTTCCGAACTGCACTTCACAACACAGCCTGCTCCACTTCTGCACTGCGTGTCTGACTCCACACCTGAGTCCAGGTGACTTGATTTACAGGTTTTCATATTTGATGCAGCTTCACTTTCACGCACGCAAAGATTACCTGTCAAAAATTCAGTACCTAAAACGCGGTAAGGAAAGCACTCATGTGGGTAGCCTTCGTACCTCTTGAATCTGTTTCCCAGTATCAATTACGGAGTACTTTTCTTAGCTTCTAAAAAAATAAATAAAATAAAAGTTCTTCTGGAAATGTCTGAAAATTGTTCCTTATTGTTTAAAGAAAGAATGAAGAATTTTTTATGTCTTATGCTTTCATTCTTTTAATTTCTTTATGCTTTCATTCTTTTAATTTCTTTAATCTCAAAGAGAGACAAAACAATAAAATCTCCATTCTCAAAATGTATGTTACTGAAGAAAATGGTCCGTTTAATCCAAGAAGGATCGTACTGGATTAAAGGCACAACAACTCCAAATGGCTGTTTCAAATGAGAGAAGTTCTGATTCCGTTCAGGAGAGTATTTCGCAATGGTGAAGGGCTGCGATCTCGAGATGTAACTTCCTAAGAGAGATCTCTTTTTCCTTGGCTCCTGCCGGCCAGCAATGATTGTGTCAAGCGGACAAGATGAGGCTTTATAGAAACTGCAAAAGCTAAACAGGTGGTAGCAGGTGGGCGGGCGGCACGCTGCTTCCATCCCAGCACCTTCCCACCCTGGGAACTACAGGGGGAAAAAAAACCAAACAGTAAAATCCCAACATTACAGCCTTCATCTGGTGAGAAGTCTTCCAAAGCCATTCTGTCCAGCCCTAACAACTTGCCATCTGGAGTAGTGTCTGGCTGGCCCCACAAGACTCTGGGCAGTTAAGCAAAAGATCCTTTCAATGGATAATCCGTTGCAACTCAGGAAAAAAAAAAAATCCCTGTGCATTGTAGTATTTATACATTAAAACACGTGAAAATTCTGGCTCAATGTTGAGGATAGAAGAAATAACTGTATTAATGAAAAAGGAGAAAGAGCTAAAAGATATGCAGCCAAGCCGCTGTCTTGCACATATGGTACCAAAATAAGTAAACTCAAACTATTACAAACCCTCCAGCACTCATAATTTTAATACTGTATAAAGTACACAACATTGCACCAGAGTAGTATCTTGAGAAAAAAGGGAATTATGTATTTGTCTGTCAGCAAACTCAACATCGTTAAAATAATTTAAATATATTTAAACAGTTAAAATGTAGCTATAGATTTATCTAATAATTGCAAAAATAGATAGGTTGTGATAGTTATGCACAAAAACATGTAAGTATACAAATCATCTGAAAGCTGCCCTTTTTTTTTAATACACCAGATTAAAGTATATATGTGTATTTTATGTGAATTAAAAGTGTCTTTTTAGTAATATCTCTACATAAGTGACAAGAATAAAAGGGGATGTGAAAAACAAATCTGCTTGCTGGCAGCAAGGGATCAATTCTGCTACCAACTGTAATGACAGAGGAGCCACCATATATACACACCCATGCCCCATAATCAAAACATCTTTTACTGTACTTGTATTATTAAAATCATAATTACATAAACTTACAAGGAAATATCATATGATCTTTTTATTATGTACACAAAAGGAAAAAAAACCTGCCACACAATGATTTATTATCTGTATTGATTTCAAACTTAATTAAATTGTTACCAGCATTCATAAATTAGTAACTTTTTTCATTAGAGACTGAATACTGTATATTTATTTAGAACTATAGCTCAATTGTTTTCATTATGACTCCAAAACTTGGTGTAGTTGTAAACAGCTGATTAATCCCCAGCAAAAGCAATGACAATGAAATGAGGTTGAATAATCCAAAAACAATAGGATGCAATTGAACACTAATGGACTCCAGCATGACAGATGTTGAACGTCGGCTGTTACGCCCAGTTGCTCTGCTCTTAATATTCCGCATCCTAATGATCATGAACGGAGATGATAGTTGGGGTAGGGAGTCTCCATTATTCCATTATCAAAATGTATGCCACTTCTTCAATTTTTAAAGAAGTACAACTTCATCACGTTTCATTAGAAATGTTCAACTTTGCTATCTGTGTGCACTGACCTATTCTCCCAAACATAAAGAGCTACTACCACATGCTAAAACGCCACTTTCTGACCGACAATTTCTGATTATCTGTGTGAGAACGTCTCCCTTCAAAAACCCACAGAAACATATGTCTTTCCCAAAAGGATCAGCAATTAGAACTTGTGAGATTTCTGTTTCTGAAGATGCTCCATGAGAAGTACTGCATGTGCAGTAGAAAAGAAAATCCACATCTGATCTTCATGCTATTGTTAAAGCATATTTTAATGCTACTGCAGCCTTCTATTTTAACTAATTTTGTTAGTTAAACCCTTTGTCTCTTACAATCAATCTCAAATGATTTTTCACGTAAAAGTACACCAGAGAATTAAAGTGTACTGTAAGTTAATAAATACTGTGTGTTCTCATGAAATAGCTATTACTCAATTCAGGTAATTAATCACTCTTCAGCTTAAGAGTGCCGCTAACTTCCTACCATAAATACGAAAAGCTCCTCTTTAAAACAGAATATCGTATTTTTTCACTTGTCAGCAGTTCTCTTTTTTTAACTTATTATGTCCTGCCAGTATAAATTACAATAAAGACTTCAAATATACTGAAAATCACAGCGCTCCAGAAACTTTGTATTTTACTTCCCTAATGCACAGTAACACAGCACACAACAGTGCTGTTAATTTTCCCTTCCTAATTGAGTCACCACCATTATCATGCTTTGACTAACACACTGCTATAATCTCAAGAGAGAAACTGTGATTTATCTCTCCTACTGAACACACTGTAACTTCAGCTTAAATGATTTACTATCAAATCACAGGACAAGAGCCCAGATCCACTTAGACTAATAACGAACTGCTAAAAGGATTTTATAGCTCATAGGCAAAGCTAAAAAATGCTCTCTGGCTGACCAAAATACCTGCTTTTCATCACTTAAAATTTCATAAAGTTTCTGTTCTATTAAAGAGAAATACAAAATGTATGAAGGTCTTGTCCACACCAATTTAGTTCATTCACACAGCCTCCTTGCATAGCCTTATGATAATGTTACCTCAAACTAAAAAATAATCTGCTTTATTGCTCAGTGAATAAGAGAAAGGGCATCAGTTGAAATTTTCACAGGTTTCCTTCACCCGGTTTGATTTCCTATCTATATTTCAGCTTGCCTCAGTTAGTGCTTACGTAATTTTATTCCCTCCTCCCTTTGCTTTTAACATTTTGTCATAGATATTACTGTTTGAAATATTTTTTCAAATTATTATCAATATTTTTATTGCATGTTTTTAAAAAGCTATTAATATCTCCTGATGTGATAAACTGCTGTGGTTTTCTAGCTTTTCTACATCCCAGCTTATATTAGTTTCATGGGTTTTGTACATCAACCATTTCTCAAAAATTTCCCTTTTACTCTTTTTTCTTGGTCATAAAATAATCTCAAGCCAGAAAAACACCAGAATCACCAGAAAGAAGTTCTGTATCTACCCAGTTGCTCAAATTTCAATCTTGGAATCTCTAACTATGCAGGTACCAATTTAGTGCTACTCAATGATCCTGGCAGCATTATTCTTGAGTCATTTTAATTCTAAAACAGTATCATTAATCAAAATATTATATTTTCCTCAGAAAAAAAACAAGAGACAGATAAGAATGCTATTTCAGTCATAAACCAGATTATTTTAGCAACTTCAACTCACCACTGATATTAGGAAAATAAAGGAGAGTTTCAACCCATTAAAGAAATTAGCTAGTTTCAGAATTTATGACTACATACATAAACCCATTCAAAATTGTCTGCAATTAGCACAGCACCCACTAAGAGATGAATGTCTTTCATCTGTACTACTATGGAAAACACAATCGAATTACTTTTATTGGGGATTGACTGGGGCCAGATACTAAATTTAAAATAAAATGAAAGCAGTATTTCTGGTTAAAGTCTAATTCCTCCCTACTTTCTCTACCTGTATTTAAAAAAACATATATAAGCAATGTATCAAAACAAGAATCTTACCTTTCCCTTCTAGCCAGAACTATTTCATCTCAGGTAGATCCTTTCTAAAAGCCTCAAGACTCCTCACCACTGTAGTTTACCCTGAGCAAAGCAGAAAGACTGGCATGCTGTACACTGGCTAATTAAGAGCAGGTGGGTAACTACCAAAATATGACCATCCTTAAGGGCCCAATTTCTTGTAACATTTGACTCAGCTCACAAAGGCAGGCTGGAAATCCATGGTGTGCAGAATCACTTCCTTTCCCACCTTGGTTATTTGCATTGTTTTCCCCATCACAGCTATAGGATTATCCAAAACCAACAATTCACAAGAGAATGTTGTATCCTGAAGGGACACTGAGACAGTAACTAATACTGGAAGTGGAATAACGATCTACAGCTGCAAGAGGAGTTCGAAGTCATTTCACCTGAGGCTTCCCACCCTGGTACTGGACACCCTTTCCTATAAAGTGCTTAGAACATTTTGCTTTCCTCTTCCGTCTCTCTGAGGTGAGCTCTTCCTTCTAGCAGCCCAAATAACTGTCCTTAACTATACTTAAGGCTCTACCAGTCATACTGCCCTCCAGTTACCACTTCTTAATTCACCCATTTCTCCTCTGTTCCACATTATCCTTCTCACCTCCCTCAGGTGAGGCTCAAAAAGCAGAGCTTTCCCCAGTGATCCTGCACAGAACACCCTTTCAACACAATTTCGTTTGAAAGCATGCTTTTGCAACAGGAGGTCAGGAACCTCTTAAAAAACCAAAAATGAGAAAGGAGTTCTTTTATCGCATTACTAGAGGAACGTGTCTTGAACACTGAACTGTTTCTCACCGACATTATATACTGAATTTGGTTACATTATGTACCTTTATAGACACGCAACAGATCATGAAAGAAGTTTCCACTTGGAATGATATTGCCACTCACTGCACCACTAAAGCAGCAAAAAAAGCTCATGTTACAAAGCCAGTGAATTTTCCAAGTATCATCTCATGTGCTTAAAAATACAGTTATCTATCAAGGTCAACTCCATCTGCACATGCCCAACAATTTGCAAAAGCTGTCTTGATGGTTTTCACACGGGGACCTATAGACACAACACACCAGGGCACACACGGTGACCTGGCACAGTGTTCACCGGTCACTGCTCCGCCAGAACTGTGCAAGGAAGCTTGGCTGCTGCAGGACTACAGCTGTAGGAGGTTTGCTCCACAGCTGAACCAACCAGTCTGGGTAAAATACTGACTCTCTGTTCATCTTTCAGATGTGAATTAACTTGATCAGCACTATCTCCAGTGGCACTGGGCAATACAAATTCAAAAAAAATTAAAAATACTTGTTAAGCATTACATAGGCATTCTGACACAGGCAAGAGCAGAACCCATTTATTTAAGATGCAATTCAGTTTCTTAAACTACCTTTTCTTTTCCTATATACTCAGTTTCAATGAGACAAGAATCTTCCAGAGAAGACCTTCCATTACTATATAGCTTGAGACTTATTAAAAGCATTATGCATGCTATGCACCATGAAACAGATGAGGGAAGGAATCTAGCTTATCCTCCTGATTCCAGACAGGAATTACTCTTTTTATGATCTCCAATAGATGTTTTCCTAACCCGTTCTATAAAACCTCTAACAGGGCAATTAGCAGCACAAGTGATAATTTATTATCTTTTCACATATCAGGTACCACAGGATTAGAAAGATGAAGTAGATGGTCAGGACATACTTCATCAGCTGTTTTAACCATATTTGCTCATAGCAGAAGGAAATATAAACTCAGGACTCCTGGGTTCAGCTCCAGGCTGAAGAGTGCAATTCTCCAGCAGTTGTTTACCTCTTAGTCCTGAGGACCTTACCTCACTCCTTCCCTGTCTTGTGGCCCCTCCCCTTTCTCTAACCTTTTCAGGCGTCTCTCATCCAATTATCAACCTGCCTCACACCTGTGCATCACAGTCACTTCTGTAAAATACAAGGGGCTCTTTGAGGTTACAGGGATGTGAACTCCCATGTTTCACATCCTGTGCCCACTGCCTTCCAAATACAATTGGTTGGTCCTTTTAGCCTCAAACCAGAGACGTCTGTTCCAAATGGATTCTGCAGAGATGGCAACAGCCACAGTCCAACAATTTATGAACCTGCAAATGTTAACTAGGATGCATGCAATTGTTTTTAAAAGTTTATAAATGTAGCTAAATTTAATGAGGTCCTTGATACTGAAGCAACACCAGTGCTACAAATGAAACAAAACCAAAAATCCCGAGCTTGCTGCAAAGAATGGATGAACCAAAACCTCTTAACAGGAAATCAGCTATGTTCTTCCTTAATCAACACACATGGTCAGACAACCTGAAGCAGAGGGTACGATTTGTTATTACATCTTACCTGCCTTTTGCTGGATCAGGTGGTGTTATGGCTTTCCTCTCCCTAGGAGCCGCATCCTCCCAAACACCAGCAAGGGAGGCAACACAGCAGTCACAGACTGAGTCGGTTTCCCAAGCCAACTTTGTGAAAAAAGTCTTTCTTACCCTGTAGTAAGTAACTCTTAAATTACCTATTTGCTACGACATCAGAAGCACAAAGAAACATGTTGACAGTATTGCAATCACTGTTTAAAAAAACCCTCAATTTCGGTTGCTCTACGTTCAAAAAAATACCAAGATCATTCACAAGTTAGCCTTTAATTTTTTTTTTTTGCTTTGGAATTGAGAAGAAAACCTACAAAAAGTCCTAAAAATAGAAACTGAATGGGTAACTATGCTGAGCGATAGTCTGGAAATTCATCATGGAACAAAACAAAACAAAACAAAACAGGCTCCCCTAGAAGGCTCTCCCCAGCCAGCTGTTTAAGATCATCAAATATCAAGGTGTGGAAACACAACCCTTTTTTATTTTCTGATAAACCTTTTTCTCTTAATATCTGGGGATTGTCTTCCTGATACACAAGAGAACTAAATCTGTTCATACAGTATCTACAGACTTAAGTATTGGCAATGAACTGACTTTATCACAGCCTAGGGAAGAGACAGCTGTTACAGGAGTGGAGCTTTCTGTTTACTCTTGAGGGGACAAAGGGAAGCAGAGAAAGGGAGATATAAAAGGTGTGTCATGGTGTCAAAGGAGAGGAGCGCAAGAATGTGCTCCCACTGAGTTTCCCAAACACCTCATCAGAAAAAAATCTCATTTACAAGCAAACAAACAAAAAAACTGCTTGTACATACAGATTTTGGTCAAACAAGTAGTTTGATGTACTTCAAAAGCAGACAATAAAATTTGCAGCATGTTACCTATTATATTAAAACTTTTCTGCATAATTTGTAACTGTGAAATAAATGCACTCCCTGAGAAAAAAGCACTGTTTCTCTCCCAGACATGAATACCTAATTCTGTTGCATCTCACTTCTAGTGAGGTTTTTTTCCCCTCAAATGCCAACTGTCCACAGGACAGGACCAATAACAGCCACTCTGAACATTCAGCTTTTTATTTCTGCCACCAAAAACATTGATTTTCTCTGGTTTTTCCTACAGTAAAAAGTCACTGTCTATTGCCTATTCTCTACCAAGAGGCATAAAGACCTGAGACTGAAGCGGGTATCTTCCCTGCACCTGTAGCCACAAAACCCAAGGAGACATGAAAATGAGTGCTGCAATCCATTTATGGGACACTATGACTTGTGTAAAGTTTCTGTACTGCAAAGACTTTGCAAGCTGCATACTACTTCACTCAAAGTACAGAAATAATTAATGTGCAGAACAATACAAGGTAGTTTAACGATGAAAGTAAGTGTGGAAATTGTTGAAAACAGAAATACTTCTTGACGAGTAGACAAAAAACAAAAGCCACAGGGAATGGTCCCCATTTTGAGAAGCAGAAAAGTACACAAGGAAGAAGCTCTGTGTGGGATAAAATATAGTGTCTGATGCCATGAGCCTCTAAAGACCTGAGTATATTTAATATTCAGCCCTAAGGAATCTCACTGAATTGAATGGCAGTCTGCTTACAATATTAGACACCAGCACCTGGAATTTCAGAATTCCAGAGAAAAGAGAAAAGCAATGAAAGACATTGGGAAAAACAAGGGCCACAAGATGAGATATAAGCAGAGAGACAGGCAGGAACAGAACGTGACAATAATAAAACATGGGAAGGTCACAAGTGGACTGAGCTGCAAGAGTTTACAGCGGCAGGAACACACAGTCCATAAGATTAGGAACTGTCTTTTGTTTTATTTCTTCTCATGCCCTCTGACTCATTGTTGTAACGTGAAGAAGAGAATGTAATGCACCTTGGAAACAAATTACAGTTATACAGCTGGTTCCTAGCCAATTAGGAAGAAGACTCTCAAAACTCCTCATCTCCCAAAAACATAATTAATGCTGCAGTTAATGTTGTTTGCCTAAAACAAAATCGTGTATAGATTGTGCCATAGTTTATCGACTGTAATAAAAACACATGAAGGAACGATGGAGAGAGTGATGCCATAGGATGCTGTAAGCTTTTTATAAAATCCTTTTTCACTTCAGAAGGAGTTATTTTCTTGTGTAAACAGGCATAAAATTACTACCCAGTGCCCTGCTTCTCATTGATTTCTACTTGGCACAGTTTGCCAGATGCTGTTTGGTCTAAGTGTCGCCTTGACCTCCACTGGTGACGCTGGCCCCTTTTCGCTTTGTGGCGCAGTATTTTCCCAGCAGGGAGGTCCCACCCCTCTAATAGTTCAGTTGCAACTTTTGCTAAAGGCTTAGAGGTTACCCATATGTTGTAGAGGAGGGGCCAGCCTGGCTGGAATTAACTCAGGAGTGGCGTCCAGCTTTGTGGCTGGAGCTGGCCCAGAGGAGATTATAAATGCCCCAAAACTAATTAAATATTTTGTCTCCTGCTGGTAAACAAAAGCGAATGAGGGCAAAAATACGAAATGCCTGATTTAACTAGGATCTGTAAGTAGCTTGACAACAGCAACCCTGAAGTCAGTGATGCATGATTTAAAAGCCCCTAATGGGTCAAAGCTGTTACACAAATGAGACTTTTGTCGATTATCCTTCACTTTATATATTTGCAAATCTGTTACATAAATGTACTTCCTATCAGTTTTCAGAGCATTTCACAAGAGCATTTCTGGGGTAAGAGCCATGAAGCCCAGATATTTATTTGGAAGCATTCTTAACTTTCACTTTTGCACTAAAGAAATACCGAAAGTAAATATAACCACCAAGAAAATAAAGGTACAAATAAGAAGGTACAAATGTTCAGTAACATTTTCAGGGATCTGAACTGTCAAGCGTTGCTTCATAACTATGAGAGAGAAGAATTCTCTCAGTTAATAACATATCTAGTAAAATTTTTTCAATTCAGTTTTGTCAGCTAAGTGCCTTCTTCTAGGCACTTCTATTTAAATATATATATAAAACACATAGAATATATATAATCAGTTAAATTATTTAAATGCAGAATAATATATATGTAATCACCTAAATTATTTAAATAATGGATCAAATGCTGTTGATACATATAATTCAGATTTAATGTATTCAGTTGTGTAAATCAAAAGTCCACTCTCACGGCATTTTAAATATTATATGTCCATAAGGGTATACTATGTTTTAAAATACACTACTGCAGATTCAGTTTCTTTTCTTTTAGAAATATGTAAGGATTATCACATAAATATTCCATGACAATGTTTTAGAAGGTTAAGTGAAGAAAAGTCTTACAAAAACCCCATTATGAAAGAAAATGAGAATTCTAATTTGTTGTTCTGTATACTAATTTCCCATACATGCTTAACTTCACGTGTTTCTGTAATCCTACTGCAGCTAATGGGACTAACCCAGTATCCAAAGGTAAAAATAGCTGTAAGGTTTGATTGCCCAGGACCCCAGCACATAATGCTGTGAACTAGAAAGTGACTTGTTAATGAAAGCAGAGCGTTCACCTCATCTGGGAGGGCGTGTGTTCCATCTTTGTATTTTCCATAAGCCACATTTTACTTGCTTTCAAAAAAAACCCCTTTGTAGTAAGGTTATCTTAATTTGCTGAAATTTGAAACTTACTGAAAAATGGCAAGGATCAAGTATATGAGCAAAAGAAAAGGAAACCTTAAAACCAATTGGTAGATATATTTACATATATATATACACACAAACATATAAAATATACAATATATATATATAGCTCTCACTTCATTTTTATTGTACTCTACCATTAGATTTTTACTTTATAATTTAACTGTTATGCAAATTAAGCAATCCTCAGTCAGTTTAAGTAAAAGTTTATACTAAGGGCTGCTGTTGCAACTACTGCTTTCCAAATTAAGGAGGAACTCTTGTAGCTCTCTTGGTCTGCACCCTGCCCAGACAGCTGAGCACCCACGCACACACTCATATTCCACATCTGCTCTTTTGTCTGGACGGACAGCAGGACGCCACAGAGGTTTCCCCATCAAAAGAAAGGCAATTCTAAAAGATTAAGATGTTCTAGTTAGGCACATGGTAGCATTTGATGTTTCGGATTTTCAGCTCTCCCAAGTGTCACATTTGCGAGCTCCCACGAATTGGATGTGACGGGTGTGTTCTAAAAGCTACCAGGAAAGGCAGTTGTGAATAAAGAAACACTTAATGTCATGCCTGCTAATAGATAACGCTGGGCTTAGAATGCACAAAGGACAATGTTTCCCATCAGGTACAACAGAACAAGGTGATAAGCCGTGGCTAGAAGAGCAAAAATCTCACTTCACCCCGTGTATATAGCAAAAGGACTGAACATTTGATATCAAAAAGCTTGTTGTTTGTTTTTTTCTCCCATGAAGCTAATTGTTTCTTTTAATTCCTTATTATTTCAGGATTTCAAGAGTCTTGAATGTCAGCATTCTATCAGATTTCGGTGGAGTTTTCTTTGGAATTATACAAACTCGAGGATCAGAAAGTTTTCTCAGACTTAATTATTATCACAGTGGAAATTTCAAATTAGGAGTTTTAATAATTTTTCACAAAAGTATTTTCAGCCACTTCTGTTATACAAGTTTCCTTGTTTCCATACAAAATAAATTAGACAATCATCCTAATTTAATTGCATACATCATGGTTTATGCCATCAACTATTCATGGACGTTAATTCCTGCAAAAAATGCAGGAAGGCAGCTCTATTTCTGTTGCAGTTGGCCTTACTCACAAATAATTGAGAAGTAAAAAGATACGTATTACTTTTTTTTCCCTATAATTTATAAAAAAATGTCTGAGCACAGTAATAATTATATTTGTGTAATTCAGACTCGCTGAAAAACGTGCCTCGAATAAAGGTGCTATCAGTTTGAAGAATTAGGGATGCTTTTCAAGTGAAACACTAGGAAAACTTTTGAGGAACATGGGTGACAAAACAGGAACATGTATGACTGGACAGGGAACACGAGCTTGCCTTCACTGTTTTCAGCAAGGCTGTTTTCCAGAAAGGGTGTTAATGTTTTCTCCTCCAAAATAAAAAGGTCTCAATACATTGCACAAGGCCTTTGCATAGCTCTAATTGGAAGAAATATGTAAGAAAATTTCTCCTAGTTAAGAAAAGACTGGCATAATCAGTCTCAGGTCTCACTAAAAGAATAAGATGCCTGAAAACAATCGAGGAGGGGAAACAAACACAAGGAACTTATGGTATCTCCTACTTTTCCTTGGCTGGCAGGAAAGGCTAACAGAAGCGATGAATTCATATTGGACTGTTCTAAGGATCAAGATCCCACTTTCTCTTTGTCCATCTCAAAATACAAGGGCATAGCACAACTTAATCCACACTCCCAATCAGCAGCAGGAAATGTAGCAAAGATTACACCTCCTAAAGTACAGCTCCCTTTGGAGCTCTCCCTGGAACTGACCATACTATTCTTCAGTCATTTCTGGTGCTTGATAAGACAATCGAATCCTTTGTTAAGAACTTCCAAAATGAAACAGAAATACCAATTAACTGGTATTCTGTCTGGAACTAATTTAATTCAAAGGTGTCTTCTAGTACCTTGGGGTATGGCGTGTTCTGCTTTGGAGAGAATCAATCAGTGAGAGATTGATGAAGGGGTGGTGAGGTCAGGTTTGCAAATACAGAACCATCTGCAGAGTCTCCTGGGTTGGTACCTGCAGCATAGTAATTTACAGGAGCAGGTGTTTCCTTTTAATCTACATTTTTTTTCTGCTGAAATTGTAATTTTATTGAAAAAGTGCCTGCAGTTTGTTATTAAGAGGGTACTTTGTTCATTTTTGCTATTAACTAACTACTGAAAGGCTTCTGAAAGTTTTAATGCCCATAATCCTTAAAAATACAGTTAAGAGTCTGTGATGTTAAATATGGAAGTCAATCAGACATCTTCAGAAAGCTGCTACATATAAACACAAGAAAGCCCAAAAGTCTGTTTTTAAAACAGAATTATATTGTTCAGGAATGAGCCATTTCTTCCCGAATATAGGTGACTGAAATTATCATAGTCATTAAGATTATAATTTCTTTCTGTTTACAGCCATAAATGATTACGGAGAAAGGAAGCTTTCTGAAACATAAAAAAATTTCGAGACTTCCAGCTGGAATTTCCCACCTGAGTTGAGCTTGGTGGGATGGGTACTCTGGTCAGTCCCCTTTGGTTTGGATCCAAAGCACAGCAAAAGGTCAGGAGAGAATATATTTGAATTCAAGCTCGGGTTCCTGGCTTTGTTGCACCTCACACCCTGTTCCAGCTCTGCTATGATCTCCATTCTCTCTTCTCTGGCCTAACACCTCTCAACCTGACTCCCACATCATCCAAACTGTCTTTGCACCGTTGACTTCAACTGGAGGCAAACAGGGACACCGTGCCCTTAAGGGCTGGAACAGTGCTCACATTCTACGGTCTCTACACAGGCATTGCACCTCCTGCTCCGCACAAATCTCCGTCATCTCCTTAAAACTTCTGCCTCTTCACAATTCTAGAAATGTTCTGGAGACTTTTCCTTGGGTTTGCCTGGTGTATTTTACCTACTCCGTAACTCTTAACAGGACAAAAATGACATACAGGAAAGTAGTTTCTTGGTTTGGGTGTATCACCAAAAAAAGTCACAGAACACTGCAAAGTGAATAAAACTTGGGTTTATATGAATCACAGCATTAAAACCCAAGGAACATCCTTCTTTGCCAATCAGTGAGGCAAAACCCAAGTCAAAGTCCACCTCTCACTAAAGGAACCAACAGAGTTAGAAATGTTTATTTTTTAATATTCTGCTTTAGACACTAAATCCAAGTGTCTTAGTCTAAAACAAACTTCCTACGAAAAAAAAACCATACACACTATTGACTATCTGGTCATGTACTGGATTTTGTCCTTTCACTTGCCTTTTTCTTTGGAAATTTTTATTTATGGTTTACAGTAAATGTCAGGAAATAAAAGGACAGTGACTCAGCAATTGATAAAAATCCCTTGTTCTGTGTTTTTGTTTAAGTCTCTTAATTAATTTCAAGACAGATTTACTCCTCTGGGGGAAAGAATTGATATGAGAATCAAATGTGCTTAATTGGCAGATTTTTTCAGTTTTTAATTGAACTAATTTAATTTTTACCTGACCAAGCATCGCCCTTTATTTTAATTTAGGGGATTTTTTTACTTCTGGGAAGGTTCCCTCTCTTCCCGGCTTGTTTCCCTGTCACTCTGATGAATACTGAGACAAAGAAATCTTTCCTTTCCCAGAAATAACTGCCTCATCTGTTGCTAATTTCCCTTCCCATCCCTTATGGAACACATGGCTCCTTTCTATGACCTCTTGCTGTGTGCACATTCGTGAAGTCTTTAATTTCCTCTTGCAAAAATTTTCCAAATTTAATAACAACTTTTAATGTATGTTTTCTGTCTATTCTCATCTAAATAACACAAAAGAAATGCAAAGTATGTTCATGAATCCTTTAAGCAAATCTGTTAAATGGCTTATTGAATAAAAAAAATGGCTTCCCATTTTCTTTACATCCCTTTTAGCTCTACATTCATTTCCATAGCAATAAACGTGTATGGTTTCTGTTGCTCACTAATGTTTCTCGTTTTGCCTCCTTCCTCATGGCTCTGTGCTTTCCTCCCGGCCCCTACATGGGCAGTGCCTCTGCACAGGCACACGCCAAAGAAGCCAAAAAATGCAAATGTGCATTTAAATGTTCATGTCTGGGCTGTTGGATGCAGCCAGGGATTTACTCCGGCCTTACAGTGGTCTGAAACTTCCGTGGGACACTCTCACAACAAATAACTCTCAAGCGCACAGGAATTTTTGGAATTGTATTTCCCTTCATGTAATTTGCTCTTGGCTCAACACATCTCTATGCCACCAGTCTTAATTAAGAGAGCAGCACAAAACAGTTCTGAAAATCCTCTGCACCAGAAACACTAAACAAATCCTTTGCAAAAAGACGTGAAGTAAGACCACAAAAATTCTAAATAATCTTTAAGTTTGCACAACCTATTTTATGTACTGGGAAAGACAGACAGAATTGGTCACAACAACTAATTTCCTTTACTGTTAACTGAAAATGTGCAATATATCAAAATAAGTCTCAGTGAACAATCAGGATCACCAGGTCAGCTACACAGTATTTCATGAGAATAAAGTTGCTCCTCAGAAAATAAGCGCTCTTTTTCTTGCCACTCTCAGCAGCCTTACTTGTTTTGCATATGGTTGCATGTTTAATTAGCAATCTTTCTGTAAGTGTCTGCAATTAGACAATGATGATTAATAAAATAACTCCTTTAAAGCTCCATTTAGGCAGCAGAACTGCACAATCAGGTATAATTAATTCATCATTAATAAATCATGGCTGATTAACTAATATGTTGATTACAAACACATTACTGCATAGCCTCCCACCTGAGCTCTGGTGATTTTTCTATCCTGAAAAGAAAGAGAGACAAAGTAGTAGTGAACAATAAAAAAAAATGCTTTAAGCAGCAAAGATATTCGTTTGGTCAGGAAATTTAGATAACAAGTCTCTTTAAAACGTATGGGCCTTGTTCATTATTAGTCCTCTTGAGTAAAAGAAGTAATTGTACTGTGTATTTGTTAAATGTGGATGGGTGAACAATAACTGGTTCTTTAGTTCATTTATATTCCTAAGGAAGGCTTTTTTTCCACAAGCATCTCCGATTATGGGACAGATTCAAACCTTCCCTAAGGCAGCAAGAATTAAATGCAGCACCACGAGCCTGCAGCACTGCTGCTCCAGAAGATGCAGGTCCCCTGCCAAAAAGGGAACAATCCGAACTGCGGCAAGAGGAGGCCAAGGCTAAAGCTGCCATAGCAGCCGGGTTGCTGAGCTGCCTCCACAGCTGTGATTTGCACCTGATCACGAGTCCACGTTTATAAATCATATTTCAGCTCCACGAACTTCAGCAAGACTGAATACAGGAGAAGAACGTGCATTTCCATTTGGAGAGTCCTTTTGCTTGCCACCTAGCCCCTGAGCTGAGTAGTGCATTTAAATCACGTTTTTGCTATGTTCTTTGTGGCTTCAGAAGATAGAACTTTCTATTTAAATTAACTCCAAGATTCTCACACTCTTACTTGTCCAGATACTTGGACTTAAATAAGATGGAAGTAACAAGTTCTGATAAAATTCAAAGTGAATGGAAAAAAGGGAACTTGGCACAACTAAGTTCCTCATGATTTATAAAGGGATGACATCCAACTGTTCCCATAGTATGAGACTGTCTTTTGAATTGAAAACACTTCACCCTGAAATATTGCAAAGAACTAAAGCAAAGCTTAGGACAGAGGTGACTCGAAAGGGAAAACAGTTTTAGCTAGCGTAACTGAAAGTTCCACATTCCTAATAAATCCAGTGAAAGACCACATCATGGTGACAAAAACTAAAGAAGTACTCTTCACGAAGATTATACAAGAAACTTTTAGTTTAGGAGAAAATCTTCAGGTTTTGAAAAGTAATTGACATTGCTATAATCAAGAAAGTTTCCTTTGAGCTCTTAATCAGCTTTATGTGCATCACAATGTCAATCTGTTAAATCTTTCTTCTAAACCTTTAATTAAAAGTATTGACTATGCAGCAGTGCTATGATCAAAGGCAATACCATTCGACTTTGAAAAATACTGTTCCTAAAAGAGAACCAAAAGGTACATTTCTAAACCATTCATATTTTTTCATATTTTAATTCAAATAAGCTGATGAGCACGGCTGTCATTTCAACATATAGCAGAGAAAATATCATTTTTTTAAAAAATTAATTAAGATTTCATGAAAACTTATCAATATGGGAAACGTTTGATTGTTTTATCAAATAGATATTTACAGTTTAATCCAGGAAGCAGTAAGGGCTTTAACGTGGAATTTGGAAATCAAGAGAAGAATCATTTAAAAGCAGAAAAACAAGATAGCTGTACTTGAACATTGTCTCGGTTTTGGAGACAGAATTTTAGGAGGAAATGGTCTGAACAGTAAGTGAAAAATGGAAAAAAAAACCTGAACTGTTTCTGAACACAGAACAAAAACAGGGTAGAAGAGAAAAAAAACCTCAAAATACACAAATGCCCGGAGAAGGGAAAAAAACCACACGGACTGACAACTACTCCCCCCAGTCTCTGGGAAGGGGAAGGGGAAGTCCACGCAGCAGCCCAGAGCAAGGCAGGTGGAAGAAAACCTGCTGGTCCTCTGGCGACGATCCTCCTCCTCCCAGCAGGTGAAATGGTTCGGCAGGGCTTGGACCAGCCGGGGCCACCCCACAGGCCCCCCCATCCCCGGACCAGAAAGAAGGGAAGGAGGGCAGGGAGA
>VZTA01000414.1:35118-59039 GCA_013398855.1 Mohoua ochrocephala | reverse complement strand
AAAATCTTCCCAGGTTTTCTCTCCCCAGCGAGGGGTTTCATTATTTAGCATTATTCTTTTCCTGTGTGTTTGTTAAATAAATAGTATTTTTCCTCTTTCACTTTCCTTTGAGGAATTTTTTTTTTCCTGACCCTGGTGGGGGAGGGGTGGCTGTGACCTGCCTTTTGTCAGAGGATGTTCAAATTTGGACGTTCTTCCGAACTTTGTCTCAAACTGAGACAGGCAAGTAAACCTGTGGCTTTGTCAAAAGAAATTGTCATAGGCAGGAAGGGAGTGTTTTAGGTGGAGAAAAATACGCCAAGTGTTGTGTCCAAAATTGTTCACAGCCAGGTATTTCATATGGGAAAGGATCTGCTGCTTCAAAGAGATGGTGCGAGATGAAGTCTGTGCTAAACATTAAGAAACACTTGTTCTTGTCATCACTGTGTGTCCAACACCACTAGGAAACTTCCTAGGGGTGAGAACCTGTGTCACTGACTCTGCAATGCAGGCTTCAGACTGCTTTTCAAAAGGCAGGTGTTTTAGTGCTTACAATTTTACTATTTGTTTGGTTAAAAATTGAGTTTGCTAAATTTCGGTGGAGCTGTCTCACTCAGAGCCTGTACAAAACCAGGTAGGCTGTAGATAATATTTAGCAAATTGGTGAAAAACTTTGCCTTAGTGGGCAAGGAGATGGGGTTTTTAAAATGATATCAATTTACTTAAAGTCTGGAATTGAATGGCTTTGAAATTAAATAATCCAACTGCTTTGATTTAACATATGGACTGAAATGACTCTCATTATAAGGGTGATTGCTGCATAACAGTTGAGAAGCCACAGAAAGAGATGAAAGATGATTCATTTAAACAAAATTCGATGAAAAAGTCGCTTTAGCAAACTAAGACCATTATTCTAGACTTTGTCAGTATTTGAACAGCTTTGATCCATGTTCTGTAATGTGGGAAAGTGCAATTCACCCAGAAGCACTGTACTTAACACTTACTTAATGTCTGAAGAATGGTCCTGCTTAAATGAGCCACTCTATACTATTTAAATCATTCATCTACAGCATGTTGGACACAAATGCCAGGACCCAAATGGGCTGCTACCATGTGTGTACAGGAAAAAGGACACAGCATATTTAGGTAATAAGATCATGTAAGCATTACTCAACACACTAATCAAATCAGGTGCCTCTCTACATGGCTTATGGCAGATGCACATCTCCTGCTAATATCCATAAAAGCCTCATTTGTTTGATGAGAGAGTAATTCTAATAGATGGAGCTGAAAGATAAACAGCAAAGAGCTGAGCGCCATGTTTGTACCGCGTCTCTTCAGACACAGCCTGCTTATTTTAACTCACCTGTTATGCAACAGCAGAGGATTCGTTCTCCGTGTTAATGGATGAGATCCTGCCTTAAATTGATAACGTGACATTCGAGATCTGATTTATTGCTTTCTATTCAGTGCGTGTGCACGTACGGAGAGCAAAAGGAAAGGGTTTGAGTGTATGAAAAAGGTCACGGATGAGAGCGGCATCACTAAAGATGAGATCAAGGCTCTCAGCAGTTTTTAGGAATTTTATCTGCCTCGAAGTCTGAATGCTGGAGTGGAGAAGTCCTGTAAGAGGGATCTGCATGCTGGAATTATTGTGGATATATGATTTAACCTAATTAACAAGAAATCTTAGGAGGAGAGAGTATCAAAAAGGCTCTAAGCTAGCAACACTATACTAAAATGAGAAAAAGCCATTTGAAATAAAAATCCCTTCAGAATTATTTTTCAGATCACCTTTAAAAAATCTGTAAGATGGGGGGGAAAAAAATCTAAATATCCAGTAACATTTTAAAGGAATTTTAGAAGACTTAGCACCAGGTCTAGAAAGATGGATAGTTCTTTTTTGAATAAGGTCTTTCTGCATTAGCAATAAAATCACATTTGGCAGCAACTGCCTAATAATCTGCTCTAGTGTTTGGTTATCTGAACTTGCTTTAAGTGTCCCATTCTAACAGCTAAGATGCACCCACGGTTTCTTTTTTTCCCTTTTTCTTTGACAAACAAGTGAGGAGATTTGAGGCTGTTCCTGATGTTTAGACCTAGTAACTAAACAGAGAAATTGGAAGGGACAAACCTCTTTAAAGGTACTCCAGCAAATTCACGTAGCTGAGGCTTCCATTAGAGCCAAAATAGGCAGCACCACCACCTTGGTGTTGTTTTTCATGTAAGTGGCAGCAATACTGGAAACCATCATGTAAAAATTTGAGAGTTAGTTCCATTTCAATTGAAAAAGATGAAGAATTGTGCATCATTTTATCCGGGGAAGGAGAAACTGGTAGAACAGGCAATAAGAGACCTTCAAGCAGGAAGGAAATCAAGACTAGGAAGAGCGCCTTTATGGTAGAAGGGTCACAAGCTTCACACACTGTTTGCAGCCCTTGTGTTTTCAAACAACCACTAAAAGTTGGAGAGAAGCACAATGAAATGGTTCTTTTAATAGGGGGGAGTTTCTCCAAGCAGTCCCACTCAGTCACTTTGATTTTGCATTTGTTTTGGGTGGAAACCAGGTATACAGAGACCTGGTAAATGTAGTGTCAGAAAACATCAGTGATTCACAGGATTTTTTTAAACTTGTCTCTAACTGGGTTAAAGAAGACCTTTTTCTTGGTCAGAAAAGTCACTTTGTCCAGGTTAAACGCAAGCGTGGGTGAGGTCAATGAAAACCATATTTACTGGGATTTCTCTGGATTTAGTGGATTTTTCACTGGCAACCCCCATCTTCTGCACCAATGACAACATCAAAATGTCAATAAAGCTGAGATGAATCACCATGAGGTCTGATACAACCATGGGCTAAGAGCTGTGGACAAACCTTTTCTGACATGGCACTTGAAGCCGGTGTGTGAGCTCTGCAATCCTGGATGAAATGGTGAAGTTCTGAATTTGTATTTCCCTAGGAATCATTTTACTTCACTGATTGTTACTCAGAGCAAAGTTAACCTTGAAGCTTTATGTGGCACTCCAGCTAAAAAAATAAGTTATCTTCAGAGCATTCAGAAAGCTGCCCTGGAAACAGAGAAAGTTAATTCCCAACCAGAAAAATGTTTTGAGCCCCATTGTGGCACAGGTGTAAGTGAAGCCAATGGTGTTATGTTAGCAATTTACCCAGCCTCCATATCATCTCAGGTGTCTGGAGCATCAAAAATAATGTGCCATGGGCTAGAATTACTGCACCCAGGCATTTCTGTTGCAGCAATAAAGTACTAAAATTATCTGCAGCTCCACAATTAAAACCTCAGCTTCAGAGGCTCTGTGAATGTTAGCGTATCTTCAAAGCACTTTACAGATCAATCTTTTTCAGCATCACTCCAAAAGTGGAAAGAATTACCTTTATCTAATTGAGAAGCAAGCTGCAGCACAAAGACACCGTGAGTCATCTGCCAGTTAAGTGCCTGGATAGCAGGGGGATGATACAAGAACAGAGAACAGAGTGTCCAGAGCACATCACATCATCTGCAGCTGGTTTCCAGAACATTAATCTCATCTCCTTTCTATATTTAGTCTTCCATATACTTGTTCTGTAAACCATTTTCCATACCTGTGCTACGCAGCTATTCAGCCACTTCCAAAAACGCATTTTCCATCAGCTTCTCCTTTTTACATGACACCTATTTCCTCTGCCACCCATTGTTTCACACTGCCACTACCTGAAAGTTGCAACCATTTCCATCTCCCTGCATCCCCCTGAGCTCCCTTTTTCAGGCAATCCAGGCAGCCAGGCTCCTTTTGGGTTCCAGCAGCTCTTTGGAAATCGTGGTGAAAGTGGGCTGAACACTGAAAATGGGCTCTGCAATTCCTTCAGTCCCAAAGGATGTTACTTTCCACTGAGCCTACAAGGGCACAGTCTGAAGCCTCTTTTCTTCATCAGCTTATATCAAATTCTTTGAACTTTCCCGTATATTAGCAGTCTTCAAAATGCTTTCTTCTGGGTAGCCAAGAAGGCAACATTTTCTAAGGGCTCCTGGTAAAGCTACTGCTCATTTCAAATAACATTTTTCCTCAGCCACTGAAATTTACACCAATTACATGCAAACCCCAAATTTTGTAGTCACGTACCTCAAAGATGGCCTCTCTTTAATGGCACAGGGTGACACTGAGTACCATCGAAATCAATGAGACCTTCCCATGCAAACAACCATCAATATTTATTTCTGTCCTCAAGGATGCATTTCAGAGTCTAAATTTAGGCACCCAGGGAGGAGAAGGGACAAAGACAGAACCTTTATTGGAAAGCATAGACAATAGCCATTGTTTCTCAGTGCTTTACCAAAACTAATCTCCTTCAGCAACTTTAGCTGCCACCTATTCTGCTCAGATCTAGCTGAGATTGCTGTGTTTAGGTTCGGGACAGTTTGGAAGACAATCAGGCAGATTCCCTAGCCATCTTCAGCCCATGGCCTGTAAAAGCCCTTTTGTTCTGGTGGATTATCAGATCTAAAGCCTCACATACTTCCTACATGAAATACATATAAAATTGCTTTCCACTACCCGGTACTCCACCTGTTTAAATGCTATTAAAGCACCTTGACACACAGAGAATATGGGGATAGATATATGCTGAATGTTATTTTCTCCTCCTCAGATGCCTCAGTTCCCGGTCTGCCAAGTACTGTGGTATCAGTGAGATCACAACAAAGCTGTTGTTTAAAATTACTGTCTCCTTGTATCTTTCTTGAAGGGCTCTTCCTGCTGGATATTAAGTTCTGTAAAACTCTGCAAGATGTTTTTCTTTCTGAGGATAAGGTGACCCTAAGGTTTAATGGGCTGAAATGTTACTGTGACTTGTGGTTTTATCTAGCAGCTTTTATCTAGGCATTTGATAATAGTCTAAAACCCTTTCAAGCATACATTTTTAGTCTTGGTCGACTTCAGAAAAACAAGTATATGAAAAGATTATTAGCATTTTACAGGTGCTGTTCTTGTAAACTTTTCCTAAGCCTCTGGTCCAACTCTGTCCACCTCCACTGACCTTTGCTGTGTCCTTGCTCATAGCACAGTTCCTTGGATTTCAGTCAGATTATAATCCAGAAAGAGGAGCAGATCAAAACCTAGGCTAGCCCCCTGTGCTGTTGGATACCTCAGTAAAAGTTAGCCCAACAACATAAATTTAGATGAGGTCATGGTGCCTCAGATCTCTGAAGACAACCCATCCAGCCAGAAATATGTTATGGTAGCAGCATTATTCACTTGCTCCTGAATTTTCACTTAAAATGACAGAAGGAAAAAAAAAAACCCTATATGAGGAAAAATTATAAGCTCATTCAAACCCATGTATTGTATCACCATGAAAATGTCAAACATCCTCTGATTTTAAACTATTTCCCTGCAGATTTACATTTCATTACACTGCAGTGAAGAAACCCCCTCCTGCAGGAACTGCAGGGGTTGTTGTGGTGTTATTTGGGCAGCAACTCTAATGGTGTCGTGGTTCTTAAACCAGGCTTCTGAAGTGATAAACAATGCACAGCAATAACCCTTACAGCCTCTCTCAGCACAGGAGCAGGAAGTTATTGGAAAATTAATGAAGATAAGTGGCAGTGAAATGGTTTTGGTCAGTGGTAGCTTCAATATTTAAGTGTTTGGTTGCACTACCTGTAGAAGGCAGATCTGAGATCCTCAGCCATTGATAAGAAAAATCATCATCAAGCACAAGAAAGGATTCAATCCCAAAAAGTCCTGATTCAAGAATAGTATTTTCTCCCTGACTAGAGTTGTGCAGGACCATTAGCTTTCGGGATAAACTAGCAAATGGTCTCATCAGCATGAAAAAACAAGATAGATTAATGTTGACACAGAAATGGAAACCTATCTTCTAAACCCTAAGTATTTTCTCATGGAGCTGAATTGCATGTCACCAAGTAACCACTTCCTGCAGCATTAAAGCAGTGATTTCCTAACCTGTGCTCCTGGACTTCCCAGTAAGGGCACACAGACTCCTGGCCAGGCCTGTTCCCCAATGTCCCCAAGGATGAGCAGGAGGAAGCACCAGTCTCAAAGCTGGCACGATTCAGTTTGCTCAGCTGATATGGCAGGAAGGCTGAGAGGAGGGAATTTGTTTTCACTGCTGTTACTGCCCCATTTCAACCTGTTTTTAGTTGTTCAGGCACGTCACCTACTGAGGGCAAGAACTGGATACACAGAAAGTAAAGGCTTTCCACAGGGAAGGACAGCTTGAGATGTTGGACAGCAGCTTCAACCCAGCACTTGCTGAGTTTGATTTCACTCACGGGGTTCAACGTTGCCATCCTTGCAGCCCTGCAAGAGGTTCAGGACAAGCCAGAGGTTTTCAGCTCCTCAGCCCCACTGCTGCACTCTGTCTGCCTCAGACAAAGGTTACCTCTTACCACAAGCATCAACCCTGGCTCACGAACTGCCGTGATATCCTAACGGGGAATGAGCAGGTCCAAAGGAGACAATATGGGATGCAGATTTCATAGTTAGCCTGTCCTTCACAGCCTCCCAGAGGCCACATGACTAATGCACCCCACATTTTTAATTGTCTGAAACTCAAAGCCTAAAGAAACTTTTACAATGGCCTTGCCTTTATACTCTGTTACACTCAGAAGGCATAATGAGTCCATGCTCTGAGCTGTCTTACTAATGCAGCTGTCACAATAATGATTTTTTCTTTTTTCATCTTCACAGCCAGGTGGTTCAATCCTGAGTTAGAAGAACCTGCCTGCAATTGATCTGGCCATCACCAATTCAGGGAGTAGTTCAGCTGAGAAAAAGGATTTAACATTTGCACCCTAGGTATAGAAATGATCCTGTGTGCCCCAAGTAGTTCAATAAAACAATTTGCTCCTTCACAAAGTAAATTGGACCAAAAATAATGCTTTTGCCTTAAACATCCTTTGTGCAGACAAAAGATCAGTTTAGACAGTAAATAATATTCAGATGTGTCCCCGTACCGTAGGATGAAGAAGCTCTCAAGGCACAAAGTGAATAATTTCCATCAACAAAGACAAAAAGACATTGAACAGAATAATTGTGCCTGCTTAGATTTCATGCAGAATATGATTGTCACCTGCAGAAAGAGCTCCCTTCAGAAGCTGGGGAGGCGTTGGTCTGATTTGGACGAGGCACAACGCGGTGACGTGGCAAAGGTGCCCATTTGCCATCACCCACAGGCTGACCATTGTCCTGCTCAGCTGAGGGGCACAGGGGGGTCACCTTCCTGCCTGACACCCTGCCGGAGCTCTGCAAACTGCATTTGTCTGTGCAGCCCTTTTGTTGTCAGCTGAGTGCTGCTCCTCTGGGAGCTACAGCTCTCTAAGAGCTCACATTTGGTATTCTGAATATTCCTCTCTTACAAACTCTAACCTTTCAACGTTTTCTGTTTTGTCAGGCTGGAGATTTGTCACCTCGTATGTTGATTTCCATTGTTTTCTGAAGAGTACATCTTAAACTAGCAGCAGTTTCTTGAATATATATAATATAATTGTGTGGATTAGAAATACATTACAGTAGAAATCCTACGGAAGTGACAATTTACAAAGTTGGTTTTTTTTTCTGAAAAGACAGAAGAATTTGAGATGGTGCAGATGGCATGCTGACAGAAAAATCTAGATTAAGTTGCCAGTCAGATTAAAAAAAAAATTAAATCTATATACCAGCAACTTTTCTGTATACGCCTTAGAAGTTGTCTTTTTTGGCATGTATTAAAGCTTCCATGAAAAGCCACTAAAATAAGAACTCAGCCCATTTTATTTTAATGCAAATTCCAAAATTCTGTCAAAAGGCTTCTCTTTGGCAACAACCACTGGCTGGAGTATTACACATGAAATAATTGCTGACAAAACAAAAGAAAATTGTTTGCCAGGTATTTAAGAATGAGCAATATTAGCACCTTAACTAAGAACAAAATTAGAGCTAAGCGATTTATACCTGCAAGAAGGTCTATAAATAGCATTACCTGCTAGCAAGTCACTTGTCACCACTGATGGGTCTGAAAAACAAATAATAAAGGGTTTCAAAGTGGCTGCCTACTGATCGATTTATTCCAAGCTCCACATACATTCAGGAGAACTGCAGCTCTGAATGAGCACATGAGAGAAGGTTCCCTTGGATGCCATTTCTGTAACACAGTCCAAAATAAAGTCCTTCTCCACCCTCACCCCACCAAAAGCGAGGTGTTGTATGTCCTCTGGCATCACCTAAAGCTCCACTCCAACTCAAAACCAGATTACATCTCAAATCCAGGTCGAACTGATAGAAACCATTTGGTAATCTGCCATCACATCATCAGTTCATGTGGTTTTAATTTTCCTGACTACGAGCACTCTGTTTCCCTTCTTAGGTTGTCTGAAAGGGTTTATATTTAGCACAGGACCCCTTTCTACACAGGAATAACAGGAGAGCTTTTACGAAGATTTTGGAATCCAGAATTGCAGCCTGTCAGTTTTTCTTCACACAGCTCCGAGCCCAGTTGTGAATTTGTGGGGGTGGATGTGTGGGGGAGTTGCATTCTTCTTCCTTCTTCTTCTTGCTGATGTTAGGTGATAGGCAGCAGAAAAAAAAACAAAAACAGATACCAGGTTTACAATGCTGAGACAGAGAGAAAAGGCTGCTCTAACATGCACGTCACCACGGAGCACAGCAACAGAGGGTGACAGCTCCGAGGGAGAGCCTGGACATCCCAGTGACATCACTCAACAACCCCTGCTGATTAAAATTCCATGCAATTTTAAAAACACCAGTGCTGACAAGTGCAGGATATGTTTATTTTTCAAACCGAGAAATGGGTCACAGCTCATCAGCTCATGGGAATTCTGACAATCGGTCCAATCAGGAACTCTGAGAGCAGAAGAGCTTCTCCCAAGCACAAGGAAGGGGCATTTTAAGTCTGAACTCTTAAGTATGCTTCGAGAAAGGCTGCACATAATGAAGATAAATATGTAAGGGGAGCATAAAAAGATGCCTGTTTTTCAAAGCCTACATGCGTGGTTCTGGAGCACAGCAGGTTTATATCCTGCTTTCCCAGTTCACCCTGGTATTTCCAGGACCACTTGACACAATGCTTGTCTGATGAGAGTTTTAAACTATATAATCTCTCCTGCATTTCTTTGACTAATACCTAACATCTAATCTAAACCTGCCCTCTTTCACTTCAATCCCTTTTCCCTTGTCCTATCATTACCTACCTTATAAAAAATCACCCTCCAGGTTTCTTGTAGGCTCCCTCCAGGCACTGTAAGGTGTCTGCAAACCTTCTCTTCTCCAGGCTGACCAATCCCATCTCTTTCAGCCTTTCCTCATAGGAGAGCTATTTCAGCCATCTGATCATCATTTTATCCCAGCACTGGTAGAGTTGAGAAATGGGCAAGATTGGAGATTGTGAAAAATCTGATGAAAATATGTGCAGTTTATTTTCAGCCTTACCACTCTGCATCTTACATGTGGTCAAGGCATTTGAAGTAAACAACACAAACAAAGAGAAAAGGCTGTTGAGAAATACTTACCTTGAGAGGAGAGGTTAAAAGATTTACCCACTTCTCAGTGCAGATCTCTGAGTAGTATATGTGTAGCTCAAATATAGTGAGTGAAGCTTTGCTTGGCAAGTAAACATTTACATCATAAAATAATAATTTCAATCCTCATCAGGAATACATCTAAGTTAGTGAAATTGCACTAAGAATCTTAGCTAAAACCAGCAGTTAATTTTCTCTATATTAGTTATTCAGACTGCTGGTACCCAGGACAATAAATCCATGTTCTATCTCATACTTATCTCTGAATCTGAAGTGCGGGAAGCAGCTGAAGCCAACTGACAGAAACACAATTTGCCAAGGCCAATCTGATCATGAAGAACCCAGATGTCCTATCAGTGTTTACGTACCCCCAATATTTTTCAAGTGCAAGCCTCTATTAATTCGTAGGGAATAATCCTGAAAATATTGTCAACATTTATGACAGCTACAGGTTGACTATATCATCTACAGGCACAAGCAACCAACAGGTGTTTCCCTGGAATCCTCATTTGTTCTAATGAGAAAGAGCATGGCTGGGTTGAGTCAACTAACAGCTGACTCAGAAAGCTTAGTCCATCACTAAAAGCTGGCTCTGATTTTCTAAGAAATATCCTAGTAAGGACGCAATTTACTGGGCTTGAGAGAGTCAGGGATCCCTAGAAAAAAAGTGCTGTAGCCTCTGCTCTGTACACATTCAGAAGGGTCCCCTAACAAAAGTCCAGATGAATGAAATCTTAGCACTGCTAAAAAAAGGCTGATTGTTCACTATTCTTCTTCAGTGGGAAGCTGGAGGAAATCCATCACTTTAAAGCTCCACTCATGTCCAGAATTGGGTCCATCATCCAGAAAATCGCTTCCTCCTCAAAACAAGTCTCCACCAAAACCGTTCTCTGGCTGAATCCTCATGAAGGAACCACTGAATCCACCCTTCCGTGTCCAGAAGGATATATTCATTTGGTACTAATTTAAGAACACCTGTCAAGAATAACACAGGGCTTCACCTCCCCTGAAAACAAACTGTAAACTTGCAGGAAATCCACCTTAAATGGCAGCTGATAATAATGGTCTGATAGAGATGCTGTGTTGGGACTTGGGCAATCAAGGTTCATTTTCTGACTCTTCACAGAGTCAGCTGGACTCTATCCACTGTAATTCTTCTACAGCAAGGCTTCAAAATCCATCCTTCACCTGCCCTTTTGCCTTGTCCAAGAGACCTTCCAGGACTCGGTTTAAGGTTTTGCTATTTACTTTTATTATGATAGCTCAAAAAAAAAGCTGGGAGACCTGGTCTTTCTGGGCTGCAGCCGGAGGAGATGAACCTTCCATTCACTTAAAGGTGATATTTACAAAGTTTGTTTTTTGGCTTTGTGTGCTCAGAGGTATATGTGCAGACTTGAGTACTCTTATTGCCTTGGAAACATTTTTGCGCTGAACCGAAGCATGCACCGAATGAAAATTCATATTTGACACGGCAGTTTGACCCAACTTCAGCAGTTTCTTTTATGACGTGCAATAGGAAGGGAAAAGCCACCACGAGTCTGTCACTAAGCAGTGCTGTTAGTGCTGCTTTCATTAGAAGTTGAAGCTATAAAATTGAAAGCCTCACTTCCTGCGTGTAAAAACCCAGCATTCATTTAAAAGTCGCTTTTTAAATAAATACTGTCCCAGCTGTCATTCCTAGCTGTTTCATCACGAGAGGCTTCTTAGGAATATAAAGCAGGAAGTGATTAAGTTAAATTAGAGTCAGTATCTATAAGCCTCCCCTTAAACAAGCAGTACATATATATATATATATTTATATATATATATTCCTGAAGGCTGTTCAAACGTGGTATCTGAATAAATGAGACTGTTAATGGATGAAGAGCACGGTATGCACTTGCTGTCTGCATTGAACTAACCTCTGACACAAGGAAGACTCAAAGAAAATTTGAAGACTACAAACAACAGCCTGCAGCAAAGGAAAATCTTGCAGTTAACTTTTAATACCTCACTTATTTTCTTAATTTTTTCATAACAATCTTGCACATTAGGTGAGGAGTCCAAGCTGTCATTTCACTTCTCCTTCCCACCAAAATTGTCCTCTACCTCTGAAATCATCCCTACATGCAATATTCTGCTCATACTGGATAAAACATAGAGGAAGATGCTTGTTTTGAAACTAGATACCTGCAGCATTTTCTTTTCCAGGCTCTGTTATGTTCTCCATAACTGTATGTATTGCACACCTCGTGATGGGGAGGTGTAGATCATACTGGCTGCTGTGGGAGAGCCAAGGGGAAAGATGGTGCTCAGCAGCTTTTCCTTCAAACCCACCCCTCTTCTTCCTGAACACGCCAGACTTCCTCCAAATGTCTCACAAGCCTTCTCTTTCTTTTTGTTGCTTTAGGTTTTGTATAAGTCAAGTGCTCAATACGCTATTTTTCGTGACATTAAACAGCATATGGTCCTGGGTACCTTGAGCACGCTCCCGAGAGAATCCCTGTTTTCAGAGGAGAGGGTTTGTTGCCAAACTGGCAGGCAGCTTTTGAGTTCCCCAGGCCCAGCGACAGTTACTCAGTATTTATGATCTTTTGTGCGATACAGAACTCGGGGATGCTTTCAGAGCCTTGCATCCCCAGCTTGCCTGCTGTATCCGACAGCTGGGGGACAGATGTGCAGGCAGGCTGGCAAGGCACAGCTGGGTTTGACACCCCTCAGATTACTCACTCGTGGGACTGCACGCTGCCACAGGTGAGCAAGCTGTGTGCTGGCAGCAGTGGCACGAAGCCAGGGGTTTGGGATCCTTCATTTTTGATTTTCAAAGTTGCAATACCAATTCTTACACCTTCTCACACAACTTCCACAAGAGCTCTGTGTAAGTCACTACAAGATCTGATTTTAACACCACTGATTTTAACATTTCTCCCGATTTAAACAAAACCAAGACCTTGCCATTGCTACCTGCTGAGTTTGTTGATTATCCTCATCTAAAAGGCTGTGAATCACTCTAGCTAATCTAAGTCCCATGTCCTACTTCATAAAGGAAAATCTTCATGCTTACTGAACTCTGGTAGGCTTCACGTGATGTTCAGTGCATGGCACAGATACCTTAGAACACCATTTAATCACCACAACTTCACAAAAATGAGAGGATTCAGGCTTGAAATTCAGCATGTATCTCTCCAAATCAAAAGACAATCTAAAGAATATATTTAAGCACACAGAATAATGAAACACAAAAGCTACAATTATATATCCAGCCACAGCTCTGGTTATGATTATTTTTCCATGTGATCTCTTGGAAAACACCAACCCATTCTCCGCTTCCAAGCAGGTTGCAGTGAGAGATTCTCTGAAGCCTCCTCCTTCCCCTGTGGAGACAGACTCCCTCCCTTCTCTATCAAGGTTCATGGGATAAAGTTTCTTCCCCCAGAAGTACATAAGCAATGTTCTCGATGTGCCACGAGAGGTTAGTTCTGTCTGAAAAAGGGGTGAAATCTCTCCAAGCCACAATTTTTTAGCCATGTAGGGAAGTAGCTTTGGCTGACTTTGCCTTATCCTCTACACACAACATCCATGTCAGGTCTCCACCTGACTTTCAGCAAGGCATTCATGCCAAAAGCTTAACCCTATACTTAATTCACACTTCTGCTGCTGCACGTCCAAGTTTCTGGCTTGAAGATACCTTGATAGGGGAAGGTTGAGGCTCTGAAACGCCCTCTCACATCAAAGATCAAACTTCCAAAGAGAAATCTTTCACCACTTATGTTTTTAACTATAAAGCCTCCCAAAGGCTACAGTCTCTTGTGCCATCCTACCAGTGCCCCCACCTTTCTGCTTTAGAGATCAATTTTTTCTTGTCTTGTTACACACATCCTTTTTAGCTGATACTCCCGTGCTGTTAGGCCCCTGTGACAGTAGATCTTATGTATCCGCTATCAAACAGAGATAAAATACTTATTATTATAAATTTAGTGGAGTCAGACATGTTTTCTGCTTTCTTTCATTTGAGGGATTGGTGGGAGAGGGTGTTTTGTTTTTTCAGTACAAATACCCTCAGGGTATAAAGCAGTACAGACATCTTCTGCTCACCACGGCTGACAATAGGACAGACAATTGACAAATTAGTCAACTTTACCTGCACTTAATGCTCAGAGATCGAATACTCTGAAGGTTGAAAAGGGGCCTTGGATTGTAAAGGGAACAAACTGGTAAAGTTAGCACACAGCAGAACTTGAGCTGAACTATGTAGTGCCGTGCCAGGACAGGTATTCTTTGTTCTCACAGCTTTTCTGGTGGGGAGAAGGGTGGCACTCAGGAGATAGTTGCGGTGTGCTGGGGCAGTATTCATACACAGCAGGCATCCTTTCAGCCAGGGCTGCCAAAACAAGGCAGGCAGGGGACTGAGCTTTCCTCTCCTGCAAGGCCTTTTCTGGGCAGGCCATTTTTAGAGCTTTTCCTTGGTGTATGTGGAGGGGAAGATAGGCTGGGGAGTCCAAACCATTTGTTTTCTTTCCCCTAATTCTGCTGAGCATGGAGGCTTTTAGCTGCTGCATTCAGAGATAAAGGCTTGCCCATCCTCTTTCCCATTTTCACCCTGTTAGGCAAACTTTAGGGAGAAGAAAATAAACCATAGTTTTCCAAGCTTCTCCTTGCCTGAGGTAGGAGTAGGAAATGCATTTCTTTCAGGGTAATTCTGAGCTTGCAGCAGCAAAGAAAGCAGCCCCCCAATAAGCAGAGGCAACACAAAGTACAGGCCAATGAAAAGAATACGGATAGGTTGTGGTACAAGATCTGTTTGCCTTTCTGGTATCTACTGATTGCCCAAAACCTCAACATTGCAACATCTACCTACAAACCCTCCTGTAACCCTAGAGACAGGAATGAAATCAGCTGGCTTGAAGCACAGCACTGACAGGAAGCAAAATCAAATCGCTTCTGTCGCTTCCACATCTGGAACTGTGTTAGGAGAGCAAGGTACTTAAATATTTCTCTTATTTTCTGTGAAAAAGGCCATGCATGCAGGGGAATTGCTTGCAGCCAAATCATCTGAGTCAGAGCGAGCTGCTGGAACTGCAGTTTTTCTTTGGAAGGGGAAGGGCAATTATTTGAAGCAAAGCCTTGGTGGCCCTTGTGTTTGTTTTACATCTGACCCAAAGGGTCACTCCTGAATAAGCCTCTAGCAGGATATAACAAGATAACAAGTGTTAAGATGCCACGTAGCTTGTGTTGATGCAGGGGAGACAGAAATAATCAGTTTCTGAACACAACGGAGGAAACCGATGTTCATAACCCCTTGCTCTCCTACTGCAGAATAGACACACACAAAGCTCAAAAAGAAAGTTCTCCCTTGCAGCAGTTGGTGTCTGCCTGAGTCTCAAAGAGAGCTGGCAGCCGTGGACACACCAATGGTGCTGTGCAGGGCCAGGAGCTGGACTCGGTGATCCTCGATCCCTCCCGGCTCTGCTTATTCTGTGACCTCTTTCCTGGAGCTGCAGTTTGGCAAATACACCTGCAAGGAAGCAATCCTACTTATTCAATCTGAAGGCAGGACAGGCACACACCTCGGGCTGCTCAGGATGAGCACACACACCTGGACTGTGTTTATTTGTATGAACACAGCCGTGGACACTATTCCTTCTCAGTAGTCTGTTTCCATTTTTTGCTTTAGAGGATTCCCAGGAAACACATGAAAGCTGAGCACAGTATTCAGCCATCGTAGTGAAGAGACATATGGAGAGAAGGAGTGTTACTTCAGAAGCTGCTTTTCTAACCAGGCAAACATGCCAGCTGCTTTTAAACTCTTCACAGGTTTTCGGTGCTGCAAATAATCTCGAGATGCAGCTCTTAAAGGGAATGTGAGCAGGTGGTCAAAGTTCAGGAAAAACTCCATTTGATGCTTCTTCAGCATGTATCATCTGCATATTTCCATTGATGTGAATATTATAACAGGCACAGCACTATAAATAATTGAGAGTGCAACACATTTATAATTCTTCGGTGGTTGGGCTCCCAAAGGGTTCACGAATTAAGTTTGAGTTACTCAAAAGAAAACACATTTGTACTATTTAGAAGAGTTCCGATGTGCAGGGAACTTTTAGAAACAGAACAGAGTCCTGCAGCAAAGAGAAATTTCCGCATGACAGATGACATAATCACCTAATGTGCCTCTGCAAGGCACTTGGCTGAGGGATAGGGATATAAATAAAATGGGAGCTGAGCACAGATAAATACAAAATCTGCTAGTACAGACAAACTAAGGCTATGGACCAGTGAGAAAAAAACCCAACTGCAGAGCCCAGACTTCACCTTCACAAGTACAGGAGCCATTTGTGGTGCATCAGAACCAGAGCAACACAAACTCCCCCCTTCAGCTTTCTGGGAAACTCAGAAGCATCTAGAACTTCAGAAGAGGGATAAAACAAATCAGAAAACTTTGAAATAATTCAGGTGGCAAATCATAAAAACTTCCCAAACGCATCGATGTACTTGTGTCCTAAAATCCTTTTGGGAAAATGAGATCTAAAGATGATTGTCACAATCTCACAAAGTTTCTATTTAGACAGACCAGAGACAGTTTGCATGAAAAATCTTTAAGCTCTAATTAGAAGGGAGCAACTTCAGAAAAAATATTCAGATTACCAGATTGCAACTCATTAAAACCCATCCTTGTCACTTCCCATAATAAAGCTCCCTTGGACCACACTACACTTAAAGGAATATTAATGAATTTTCTACTGCAGTAATTTGTACGAACAAGCTACTACATTACGAGTTGCACATTTTTATAAATGAGCATTGAGTTTCTGGGCTTTTTTTCAGCTTTAATATGTGTCATAAAACTGTTTGGTAAACAGTGTTTTGAAAGTTTATGACATGCTGCACACTACCAGCTGGAACAAACGGACCCAGACACCGAGAGCACTTTCCATGTAGCCAGCAGTAAAATCAACATTTCTGCCTTTTACATTTTGGTTTAATTCATGCTTCTCAGCAGCACACACATTAACATGAAGTCAACAAAATTTGACTTCACAGAAGTTTAAGCCACTGAAAGACAAGCTCACTAAGCAAGCAAATGGTCAAAGGAATTGGAAAAGTGAAAAAAAATATAAAATACTTGCACGTAGTTGGGAGAAGAGATTCAGAAATGGCTGCAGGGGACAGGATTTGGTACCCATTTGGGGCACTTAGGACATCTTTTGTGTTTTAAGAAGATGGGTAGTGGTGGGCCATGCATGGGCTGGGGTGCACATTATACTTGTGACCATCTGTCACAGAAGAATTGCATGCACTTAGTCCAAAATGTAGAAAGTCTGAAAGGAAACTCTTAATTCCTTGACCGAAAACCAACATTTTTCCTCAGAAAGAGATCAATACTTCTGGTTGAAGCATTCTGGGTCCTCACACTTTCCTTCCCCTGCACATAAACTTAGTCCAGGCTGGTAATTTTGGCACAAACAGTCAAAATGTTTGAAGTTTTTGAGCAACTGGAAACAATATGTTAATGGAAAGAGTCACCTTAAATTCTTAGCCCTACCTGTATCAAAAGCATTTCACTTGTGTTCTGACATCAGAATGAGCTCCCCACACACAGTGGCTTCTGTTTCAGCTTCTTTTCATAAATATATGAAATATGCACCTAGATGTGTTCTCTCTCAGCACACCACAGAGAGGCAGTTTCAGATTGTAAAGAAGAGGAATAGCAACTGAGTGAGCTCCCATTTCTCTCCACTTCTAATTTTGTACCCTTCTGGTAACTTGGGCAGCTTTATTCTCACTGAAATTAGATGTGCTCTGGGTTAATGAAAAGAGCGCTCCCTGGCTCTTCTGTAAACACTTTCATTCCCATATTCTGACAAGGAAGAATGAAATGTTTGTGGGATTTTTTTTTTTTGGTTTATTTAAACCAATAATAAAGAGAGAGATGAAATAATTTTTTTCCCCTAGAATGCCAAAGTTTTGTGTATACATCCAGGATCACTGTGCAGTTGGGTCTCTTGACACTAAGCACACCTATAACCACAGTGTCTGAAAACCTGGAGCATTTCAAAAGTAAGCACAGATGTTCATCTTGTTTAACCTGCTGCTGCATAAAATCAGAGGTACCTACTTGTTTCCTCATATATTCTTTGCTTTTTCTGGTATGTTTTTTTATTTCATGTTCAGCTGCATGGTTATTCTTTAAGGCATTGAGTCAAGAGATGAAAACCCCCTTTTTTTTTTTTTTGAAAAGAGAAAAAAAAGTATTGAAAAATAGGCCTGTAGGGAATGGCGTTTCCATGCTCCATGAAACCCGAGATCTTACTTTATTAAAGGTGCAGGCAGCAAGATTCAGAGAAGGCCTAATTAATCCTTTATGTTTTCACAGAAGGTGACAAACTAAATGAAAGGGAACACTTCATTTCACAGCCCAACTCCAAGACACCGTGCTCACCAAGGGTTATTAATTGACTGCTAATGAAGTATAAAACAGTATTTGTGTCACCACCCTGTTTAAGGCCTATCTGTGAGCAGAGCCTCTGCTTCAGATCGCTTCCATTGTGGCTTTTTAATTTGGAATGCCGTTTGACCAAAATTAATTTTTCAGCTGAGGCAAATGGTTTTCCAAAGATGTGTGATTGCCCTTGTTCATAACACTAACAATGATAAAACATGACTCCAGTACAGACCTACCTGACTGATCGATTATAAATTATTAATGAAAAAAGGTAAAGCCGATTGTATTAACATTTGCTTGGTTTTCTCCTAAGCGTAACTAAAAATACCCAAGAAATTAGCACTTCGTATCTGTTGTTCTCATCACTCATTTCCTCACTGTGTGGTGCACAGCCATCATTTGGAGTGTGGCACTATTTTTAATGGTGAAAAGTGTAAACACACCATCAAAGCTTCTGCCACAGACTGATTCATGGTTTCATGGCAGCTTTGCAGCCAGTGGCTCCATGGATTTTTTGGAAAAAGTTTCTCCTACAGTGTTAGGGGTGTTGAAGACACAGCATTCACCACTGCTGGCAGCTTTTTTTCCTTTTTTGAAACCTTTTTGCCATTTTTGTTATGTTGTTTATGCCTTGGGAGCATCATGTGCTAAAAACCAGCAGGCTGGCTCGGGCTCTCGGGCTGCTGATATTTTAAAAGGCAAGCTGGAGAACCGAGATTGCTCAGGAAATAAAAGTGACAACAAGAACTTCCTGAGCTACAGGACAGACCTTATTTCATAACATTCCCAGAAAAAGATTAGAGCCACATAAAACATGCAGCCATTCCTCCTTGGAAGTCATCTCTGTGATTATTCATTACCAGAAGATAGGTCAGAGACGACTTCCAAATTTCCTAGAGTCTTGGAGGACATGACTGGCAGTCCCTTAATAAAGTAACAAGAGGGGGGAGAAAAAATAAATCCAAGCCTGTTCTTCCTAGCAGGGTGAGGTGGGGAAATGCCAAATCTAGCATTGGGCTAAAATCCAATATTTAGATTTTTATGAGCTTACCGAATTGATCGAGATGGAATCAGAGGAGCTGGAAATGATCTGGAATTTAAATAGCTAAAGCTCTTGGGAAATTTCATCAACATTTGAAGCCACTTTTTGAGAAATACTAATTAAATTGCCATGCCTCATCCTGGGGAGGGATATAATTTTCCTTTTCTCCAAATGTATTTCCAAAGTTTACACTGACTATTTTTGTCCTTTGCTCGGAAATCTGTTGCTCCGCAGTCAACAACGGCAAATTGGTGCTTTGGCTTCTACTCACACTTAAGCACATCCTCGATTTGGTACTGAGCTAGAGAAAGAATCTGATAAATTATTCTTGGCAGCTACAGAGCAAGACAAACTCGCTGAATTTATTTCTGACTTTCCTATTCTTCTAAGTACCCTCTGATCCAGAGCAGTCGAAATACCTGGCAGGAGTAACACCTTGCTTTCATATGGCTCATTTGTCTTATTCCTCCACTGCATTAAAAAAACCAAAAAAAACCAAAAACCAAAAAATATATATAAAGCGAAAATTAAACTATTTCACCAAGGTCACATTGGGGATCACTGGCAGGCTAAGGAAGAGGATTTCTGAGTCTCAGAGCATCACACATTTTGGAGGAGAGATGGAAAACATCAGGTCAAAAGGAAATATCAATCACTCAGTGCCGAATAAACTTAAAGAGGAACTCCCAACAGTTTCTCATGTAGATTTGTTAAATCTCCCAGACTTTACAATACGAGATATTTTCATTTACTTTTTACTTTGTCCACTATATTAATACATGTGTAGTCTCAAAGAAAATAGTGATGGTGAAAGGTAAAGTTCATTAAGGTCATAAAATCCTCCAGAATCCCCAGGCATAAGCACAAGTGTTTAAGTAATATTTTACAAAAAAAGCAAAATGTACATTTCCCTTCAGATTAGTTTTTCATTACCTGGATTAATACCTCAAATTCTCCGCCACCCCCTGGGAAAATCCACAAATTTCAGGCTTATTTGAAGGCCTCTATCTTGGACAACTTGAGGGTTTAAGCAAAGTAAATGAGAGTCTCAACTTAAAAAAAAAAAGTGTCTAATATAGTATAGGAGCTACTACAGGTAATATAATAAGGTGTATTGTGTTTGCATGGCCTGCTTTTGGAAGTCCAGTTCACAGAGAGCTGGTGCTTGTGAGATGGACTCACGTTAGGGAAGTCCATGAAAAACTGTCTCCCGTGGGAGGGACCCCACAGGGGAACAGGGGTCCCTGAGCAGTGGGAGAAGCTACATGTGATGAACTGGCCAAAACCCCCATTCCCTGTCTCCTTGCACCACCGGGGGAGGAGGTAGAGCTGGGAAGGAGGGAGGGGTGGGGGGACGGTGTTTTTAAGGTTTTATTTTACTTCTCATTATCCTGCTGTGATTTTGTCAGTGTCATAAATTCAGTGCACGTCTCTAAGCTGAGCCTGTTTTGCCCGTGAAGGTATTTGATGAGAGATCTCTCTCCCAGTCCTTATCTCAACTCACGAGCCCTTGGTTACATTTCCTTTCCCCTGTCCAGCTGTGGAGGGCAGTGAGAGAGTGGCTTTGATGGGTGCCTGGCATCAGGCCAGGGTCTCCCCCTGACAGAAAGCTTTTCAGCAGTTTGCCAGCATTGTCTGGAAGTTAAGACAGACTGTGCCGGGATTCCTCTTTTCCCTTCTGTTCAATTTTCTCTTTAGCTTGACTGTTATTGAGGGCAGACAAAGTTCCTTTCTCCTGCAGAGCACCTAACCCAACAGGACCTTGGGATTCAGCCCAAGGCTCCCTCCTGGAACGTTCCAACAGAACAACTTTCACGTTTCATTGGTTCCACCCATGGCAGTTTGGAGGATTTATCGTGTCACAGTCCTGCCGTTCTATTCAGAACATCAGTTCCACTGCAGGTTCTTCTTACAAATTCTGCTTTTTTTTCACGTTTGTTTATTCTTGCAAAATGTTACCAGTGCACTAAACGACAGGCTGCTGTATATAAATACAACTGGTCTTGTGGGGCCTCCTGCAGTACACCAATGAATATTGAATTTCACGCCTCTGATCCTTTGGAGTGGTTTAGGATGGCAGACATATATTTGCAGAAGAGGCTCTTGTAGACAATTAACTTCATCTGGGTAGTGTTTCCAGATAACCCGACTGCTTGAAAAGGTCCCAGATTAAGGCTGAGTATCCGAAGCAGGGATGGGCACTTGCTGTTGTTCACCCCGTCAGCAATTGCTTTTTCTATTATGTGTGGATGGATTCAAGGACAAACACATCAGAGTAATAAACTAAAGGACAAGGTGACACTTGAATGTGTGTTTATACTTCACAGGCACACCTGCATTTGTAAAGTTGGATTATTCTCAGCTCCTCTCTTGGCAGCAGCCTCAGCATCTTGTTTAGGAGAATACCTATCTTGCCTCGGTTTTAGTGCTGCATTTCATACCAGTTTCAGCAATGCCACAGCAAATCAAAGCTGCATGATGGAATTACCAGGGCTTACTTTGTCCTAGCAGCAGTGCCCACAGTGGTGTACACCAGCAAAATACCACTCACTTCAGGGGATTTAATCCTCAGAGGCACCTGAGGGAAAGAAAAATCAAGTTCTGCACGTAGGAGTAGGGAGGAAGAATCCCAGCCCCTTGCGAACGTGGGAGGCAGCTTATCCAGAGTGAGAGTTTTGACTTTCTCTGTAGATTGAGCAACTCGGTCTGAGCTACCCTAAAGCAATCCAAATTTGCTTTTAGAAACAGCACTGACAGGAATAAAAGGAGCAGTTTAAACCCAACCTCTTGGCCCCCCTGCCTGTCCAGTCCTCCTCTTGACACCTTCATTCACTCCTTAAAAATGGTGATTGAGGTGACTAAAAAATAAGGTGCACAAGGCAAGGGAAAAAAAGGTAAAATGAAGCAATAAATAAATAAAAATAAAAGCGAGAACTACATAGTGTCATTCTGAAGAGCTGCCAGGGACAATAGGAATAAGAGATTCTCAGCAATTGGGGACAGAGGCATGAATGAATAACAAAATGTTTATTTTTAGTCACATTTCCTAGATGCCTATGTAAGTGATCTTGTAACAAATGAGAAAGGTGCTTTGAAGTGGAATTCCACATAAAAGGGATCGCAAAGATTGGCATACTTAGATATTGCTTCCCTTTTTGTCTTTGCTAATTGGCATGTTGCACAGGGCTGAAGCTAAGTTGGGTTCCAGCAGCACCACCATTGATCTAACAGCATTGGTTTTCAAATTTTTTTACAACTCTACGGGAGAAATAAAAATTCTGCAAGACTCGTGTGACTTGTTTTCTCTGACTTTGGAAAACAGTACAAGACCAATAGTGAAACCAGGAGGCACCTGAGACCAAGCTGAAGGTTCAAGACTTTTAGGGTAATACAGCATCCTGGAACTGGGGGAAGCAGTGCACTCCTAAAGACAGCCAGTAGCGGGATGGCATCGTTTTGGGATCAGTTTATCCCTGGTTTGTACCAACACAGTCAAGATTTTTCTTACGCTGTGAGTCTGAAAACCTGAAGTCAGAACATGTGAATGTCATGAAAACAGAGAAAGATTTCATTCTGACTGAAGTTTATCTCTGCTTCTTTCAGCTGCACTTAGATAAAATCATGTCAGTTTTCAATCAAACACTAATTTCAATGGGTAACTGGAGATCTAAACAAGACAAAAATGCCTGGATGGTTTTTTTGAGTTTGTCACAGGGAGAAACTTGTGAAAGCATTGAACATTTTGTAACCCAGACATCACAGTGTGAGAGAGTCCCATAAACACAGCTGTTTCGTTGGGAAAATCATTAGGAGCAGCTGGAAGTACTAGAGATTGAAGGAGCTGGGGGGAAAAGCGTGCTCTGGCAAACAAGGAAATGATCTTTAACATTTTCTATAAGCACATCGTCTCATTAAGTTCTTTTAAAATAGATGCACACAGACACTTCCCATCCACGTGAAGCCTCCACGGAAATCTCTTTGTGTAATTATGCCTGAATACATTTTTCTTAACAGATATTCAGTGATGTTTAATACCTCATACAACACAGTGGAGAAATATTAGACAATAAATGACTCCGGTAGTTCCAGTGGCAGCCATTAAGCTGTGATTCAGTTCAGAGTGTCCCTCAACTGGAGATATGCACAAGGGGAAGGATCCTTTTGTAGCTCTGGTACCTACTGTAGATTTTAATTAAATTTTTGAACGAATTTAAACCCTTTTTTTGAAGGAAGTTGTGAAGATTTGGGTAAAATTTGAATACTTTGGAGACGAGCTTTGCTATGAGATGTTGGGATTATTTTAAAAGCCTTCAGCTTGGGAGTTTGTCACATGGCCTGGTTGATTTAACAACATATACAATACTAGAAATTGTTTATCACACCTTCCCTTCTGAAGATGAGTCAGAGAAATTCTACAAAGATTTTGAGTCTTTGCTGTTGTAGTAGTAATTTGCCTGAGCAGCAATTGTTTATAACAGTAGAATAAACCTAGAATAAAATACACAGATAAAGTCAAACATCACAAGAGAAGAGACTGGGAGGTGGGGAAGTGTCTGAAAATGGTTAAAGTGGTCTGCATGGAGATCAGACATTAACCCAACTCAGATTTTCTGGCTTTTTATGGGTCTCTCTGGGCAAGGAAGCAGCTTCATATTCTTTCAGAGATAAGATTTTGCTGATAATTAATCTCTTACCTTGCTCACCTGGCTCTTTTCTCCTTCAGGTAGGATCATTATTATTGCTCTTTAAGTACTTCACGATTTGCCTGGGCTGAGATGAGACACGCTGTTCTATACAGCTCGGAATTGGAATGGGTGGACTACATAAATCATGTACAAAGTGCAAGGAAATACCTGCCCTGGGGGAGGCCAGAATCAAGAGGTAAAGTGACCTTGGCCAGACTCAACACCAGAATTAAATTTACAGCACTCCAAGCGTTGTATGGAGA
>VZTA01000414.1:0-35094 GCA_013398855.1 Mohoua ochrocephala | reverse complement strand
AGAGGAGAGGAGAGGAGAGGAGAGGAGAGGAGAGGAGAGGAGAGGAATCACCCAACTGTCTTGCAAAGGCTTCCTCTGAAAACAGCCCCATTCACGCTGAGAACAACCAATCTAAATTCAGAAACAGAGCTGTCAGACCTCACTGGACTAAGTGATGACCAGAAGCAGATTCCAGCATCATGTGGACACAAGATTCTACTGAGACACCTGAGGGTGACACTTCACCTGCCTGTTTTGTGCAGCTCCATGGTGTTCCACGATTGCATTTTCCTCGTATGGAACAGACCTGCCCACAGGTCTGGGAGTTTCCACCTCAGTGCTCTCAGGTGCTCAGCCTGTTCTTTCCTCTGTCTTTGCCTCCTCTGTGAGGTCCTGACAGTTTTGATTCCATCTTGTATGTGTTTGGTAGGTTTAATGGAATGCACTGCACCTTATCATGTGTCCCATCTCAAAGCGAGCACATTCATTTCGAATTAGGCATTATTCAAATAAAAACCACCCCAGCAGCTTTGCTCCAAAATAATCAGAAGAAGGAAAAGCAGCTGACAAAATGAAAACCGTGGTATGTTCCCTGAAATGAGAAGATGGGGAACAGATGTCATTGCTGAGAAGGAGAGGTTAACCTGACATAAATAACCGAAGGAAAGCAGCGGGGAGCCCAATCAAGGCTGAATCAGTGCCGTGATCTTGCACAGCCTGACAAAACTTTCTTGCTGTTTATGGCTTCATTTCTCCTTCGCTCTTTGGGATTGCAGGTGGCAATTATGGGAGAAATGATCAGGCTTCTTTTTCCCCCTTTTTATCATTGTCCAGCTTGTGAAACCTGTCGGAAGTTGACGCTGGATGAGGAGATGTAGTTAATCAGCTGGGGCTTGAACAGAATGCCAACAGCTGCTTCTCTTGGGGTTTGCATTGTTTGGACATGTATATTCCCTATCCACTCCTAGAAAGGGCAAAAGACATTTACACCCATTCCAGAGGACAAGACTAGTATCATCTAGAAACTTTATTCTGGCTGCTTGATAAATCACCTCCTTGTGATTTCACTACAGTGTGAAAATAAGAAAAGTGAATGCAGGCATTGCTTTTATTTCTATCTGTATGTTAGTACTCGTGCTGTAAAAAACCATATACATACTCACATCAAAACCCAAATAGAGCTAAAAAAATAGCTTTATGAGACCATCTAGTTCACCTTCCCACAAATGGGAGCACAGACAAGGCCTTGCCTGACACTATAAATAGAAAAGCAAAGCAAAGCACAAGCGACAAATTTTACGAAGAGTTAAAAAGCCTTTTAGCATATCAGGCTAGAGAACAAATTGTTTCCTCAACCCTGTTTGGAGACAATGAATTCAAACATCATCCTCAAGGTGCCTTTTTCCTCTCCTAGAAGGTATCTGCATGATACCTTCATGCAGATACCTACACGTTTCCAGTTCAGCCTCACTGACCCTCAGGGAAAACTCCTGGGACTTGTTCATGACTTCTAAGTGTGCCAATGCTTTCCCTGAACACACAGACATAGGCTCTGCACACACTTTTCAGGAAGGAGTACACAGACAGGGTGTCACTGCATCACCTCCTGCGTAAAAAACACCTTTACAGAGTGGGAAACCCATCACTAGTCACTAATAAATCAAATTTTTCCCCTGAATATGCCTACATCCTTAGCAGAAACATATCTTTTAGGGGGCAAGCACTTGTGTGCTGCTCTTCAGTGAACAGCAGTGAGCAGCCAAAGGTAAAAATTATAACGCAACGGACTGAATATGTTTTCAGGTGTCAGAATTGTTTTACTTTCAGTTCTGAAAGTACACAGGTAAGTAGAGCCTTCAGAGATCTGTGGGAGCCTGGAAGGGAGAGAGCAAGTGCATGTGTTCATGTGTATGTGTGTGTATGTTCACAGGGAAGGGGATGGGGAGCAGCAAACTCTCAGATGTCTCTGGCAGAAAGAAAAGCTGGATTTGGCATGGGGGACTGAATAAGGCCCCTATTCTGTGTCTATCCCCAGAGCTTTTGCACCTGTGACTGCGCAGAGCAAAAAGCATTTCCAGTCTCCTCTCACCGACTGCTGACCTACAGCTCCTCCACAGGCACATACCCTCTCCCTTAATTCAGTTTGTCTGAAAATACAGCCGTGGTCAGCTCCCTCACTGAGCCATACCACCAATGCAACAGATATTCCTCAATATTTTAAACAGATATTTCTGTGCAGTCTGAAAGTCCTGACCCATTTTTAACATACTCCTTCCTCTTCTGATGCCTTAAGTGGCCACCTAAAACACAGAGACCAAACAAGAATTAAGAGAATAAAAGGAGGTATTTATTTAAAGGCTTTCAAAGGCACACCCTGGGCAGTCCAGAGGCTGCACCCCAGATGGACCCTGGGTCACGGGTTCTTCACACTTTGATAAGTTGGGTTCATTTGCATATCAGGGTTCATTCTCCAATGATAACCTCAGTTCATGATGGAATTACCCCAAGTTTGCTCCCCTTTAGAGGCTTTTAGTTGACCCATTTTGGGCCTGGTGTCCTTGGAGTGGAAGCCTGCAGAGGTTTGTTATGTGTGATCAGCAGGAGAGAGCAGCAGCTCCCAGGCCACAAGGAACTTCAGAGTTACACACCGGGCAGGACAGGGTTTGAAAAATATAAAAGTTAAAACCTAAGGCATCACTTCCCTGTCAGGAGTCTCAATAAAGTCTTATCTCGGGGGTGTCCCCATGTGCACACTGCAGTTGTGTAATCCTGTATCCAGGATCCTTCTGTGTACAGAATTGCAGGCATGCAGGAATAAATCGGGCAAGGTATTCCTCATGGAATTCCCCTGGTTCTTCTCTTTTCCCAGATTTCCTTTGAAGTAACCTCCCACTAGATACCTTTGTTCTACAGCTCTCAGGAATTCCCCAGCCACTTACTTTCTGATTCTTCTTATGCTAGACCACTTATGTAACACATTTCTCTTCAAAAAAAACCAGAGCTAAAAGCCTTGAAAGAAACTTTTTTAATACTGTTGACAACCCTTCTACAAATCATCATTTGAAACCGTATCTAAACCGAATTAGACTGAGAGAAAAATCAAAGCAGGATCTTTAAATTCTTCTGATTTGAACGACTAAAATAACTGTGGGATATTCCTGGAGTGTGGAAAAAAGGAAGAGCTGAGATCTGATTGCAGTCTGAGGTGAGTGAGAGGGGTTAAAAGGCACATTGGGGAAACTGTGAGAGAGAACAGGAAAAAAATAAGAAAACTAGTAAGTTGGGCTGAAATGGAGGTAGGGATGGATGGAAAGCTAAAATGACTGGCATGGTATCAGGAAGAAAACCTCGGAGTTCAGAGACACCATTTAAACATTTTTGGGGTAGCTGAAGCCCAAACATCCAAACCCAATGAGTTAAATATTCTCATAGAAGACACGTTCCCTGTGCCATTGCAAGGGACACTTGGGGGAAAAAACATGACTTTCAAAGTAATAGCTCTTGTAAGCCTTTTAATCTTTGCTTTATTAAAGGCAAGAAGGGGAAGCAGAAGGGCTGCCAGAGCAGGAGCTCTGTTGTAGGTGGCATTTAAGCATCATGAGTCTCATGGATAAGTGATGAGCATATCCTTGAACCGGCTGCTGAATATGGTACAGGCTCTATTTCACACTGCTGTGACCATTTTGCCAGGGAGCTGCTAGTTTACTTCTCAGTAATGAGATTTCTTTAGTGCTTAGAAATTCAGATTGAATGGGGAAAGCCGCAGGAGCCGGATGAGAGATGTTTTCACTAAAGGATTTATCTCACATTTTAGAAGCAGAAGATCAATGATTTTTGCTTTTATAGACGTTGCATTGAAGGAATGGTGCTGTTTCTTTGCAGCAGGCTATCCCTTCGTGTCACATAAATCAATATTTTACCATCAGAAAGATGCTAAAAAGCAACCTGAAAAAAAAAACCAAAAAACAAAACCAAACCCCAAATGATCCTTGGTTGTTTTACCTTCCCAGCAATTAAGTGAAAGAAATAAACTACAGCCAAAAGGGAACACTGACTTAATTTCTGCCTCTACAGCTTCAGCCTTGACATGAACCAACAAAACCACCTGGAAGCATGAGATGGTGCCCATGGATCCCCACTGGACACGTACTGCCATCAGCAAATGCCAACAGACATCCCTGGTACTTTTGTTGAGAGGCTGTGGCAGGAATGATCTCCTCTCCCGACTCTGGGATAGAAGCGCACAGACAAAGTCAGGTGTGGAGCTGTGGATTGTGTGTCTGCACACTCATTCTGTGAGCTCCTGGTGCCTCTGTCATGCACTGGACTCAAAGAGATGCTGTAATAAAGATGTTAGCGAAAATAACATCCGTTACTGCTTGATTTTGAGGTAATTTGCTGCAGGGATTTTACAGTTAACCTACCGTGTTTCTCATCTGTAGAAAATGAATTACACTTCCTTAATTCTCACAGGCTTTGTTGAGATTTAGTTCTGTAGGGAATGGGAAGTATTCCGGTATCCTTATGAGAAGACCCATGTGTATTCCAAAACAGGCCGCATTTGACACACTCCTGATTCTTGCTGTGCAGAAAAAGCAGGTCTGTTCTGCCCGTTTCTGGGAAAAATGTACCACTTAAATATGTTTTTAAGCGAGAGAGGTGATTCTCCCCCTCTATTCTGCTCTGGTGAGATCCCACCTGGAATATTGCATCCTGTTCTAGTACCCCCAACATAAGAAGGGTGTGGTAGTGATGGAGCAAGTCCAGAGGAGGCCCCAAAGTTGATCAGAGGACTGGAGCACCTCTCCTGTGGAGATGGCTGGGGCTGTTCAGCCTGGAGAAGAGAATGTTGTGTGGAGACCTCACAACATTTCCCAGGATCTGAAGGGGCTGCTTGGAATCTGGAGAGGGACTGTTCATAAGGAACTGGTGTGACAGGACAAGGGGAAATGACTTCATGCTGAAAGAGGGGAAATTTAGATATGATATATATATATAAGAAATTCTTCCCTGTGAGGGTGGGGAGGCCCTGGCACAGGTTGCCCAGAGAAGCTGTGGCTGCCCCATCCCTGGAAGGGTTCAAGACCAGGCTGAATGGGGCTCTGAGCAACCTGGGACAGTGTAAAGTGTCTCTGTCCACGGCAAAGGGTGGGATTGGATGACCTTTAAGGTCCCTCCCAGCCCAAACCAGCCTGTGATTCTAGGATTCCAGGCATTTGTTTAAAACTGCCTTTGTGATTTTATACAAAATACCTCAGTAACTGATGGGAGTGACAACAATTGCACTGTCCTGGCTGCAGCTTTGGTCCCTCTCAGTGCACTCCCGTGGGGACGAGGGCGTCACCACCCACGGGGAACCTGGGCAGCAGAGCAGCGAGGCCAACCTGCTGTCCCCGTGTCACAAGAAAACATTTCTTACCGTGTCAGCACAAGATTTGATTAAGGGGGGTCTGCAACTGCCCAAACCACGGTGGAAACATGTTCAGGACAAGGTGCAGGAGCCAATTGCAGAGCAACCCCAGGGCATAGCATCCCCCAAAGCACCATTACATCAGTGACGCAGGCAGCCAGGTCACAGGTGGTAACCACTAAAAATGTGTGCAAATGTGGTTTAATTTAAATCTCTGTTGGACTCTCCTGAATATTTTATGAAGGGCGCTGAAAAGTTTTAATTATCTCTGAAAAGCAACATTCACTTTGTCACTTTCTGACAGCTCCTGTTACAATGGGCTCCTGAAGCTCCTGGCAGCTTGAATTATCTGCTGGGTTTGTAAAACCACGAGCTCAAACAGTTAACAGTTGGTACAGAAAGTCCTTGGAGATGCACCTGAAGGTTATGTTCAACATGGAATCTGGCTTGGTAGGCCTAATCAGGAGTAGAGTTGAACCAGAGCTCAATTCTTATGAAATTCATCCATCCTGTGTGACACTTTGTGTGGGGGGCTAATGGCTGTGCGCAGGTTTGGAACCTGATCTCATCACTGACACGCAGAGCTGACCCAGGAAGGAGAAATCAATGCCCCAAATCAGAACATGAACTGGAGGGTTCTGGGCCAAGGTTCACGTGATACTGTTCAATGTTTTTGTTGGTGACATGGACAGCAGGATCGAGGCATCCTCAGCAAATTCACTGACAGCACCGAGCTGCGCGGTGCAGTCACAGGCGGAAGGGAAGGGGTGGCTCCAGAGGGACCTGGACTGAGAAACCCCGAGAGAAGAACATGGGGTGATGGTTGATGAAAACCTCCCCGTGAGCTGTGAGGACCTGTGAATTATCATTCCTTTCCCTCTTAGCATTCCACAGCTTTTTAGAAATGCCACTGCTACAGCGCTGTGGTCAAAGCAAAGGAAAAAGACTCCTTCCTTTCTGAGCACATGGATGCCCTTTATCACCAGAATGCTGGGATTCACAAATGCTAATTGGTCCTTAAAACACACCAGTGACATAAGAAAAAACGGTCGGTTTGATAACTAAATTACCAACAAAGAAAAAAGAAAAAAGCACAGCTAATTAAGGTACAAAAACATCTACTGAGCTGCCCAGTGCACATCTGTGAGCTGAAACATTCCTTTATTGTGATCCACTCTCAATGGCACAGGTAAATAACTGACCGTGACGGGGTTTGGGGGCATCAAAACCCTTTGGGTAAAAGTCTCCTTGCTGTGGATTTGACACATGACACAGGGGAAGGATGCCCAAAGGCTGAGACAGCCTTTATCAGCCCTGCAAACGTGCAGAAAAGAAGCATCACAGGGAAAACTCCCTTGTCAATGATCTGGGGGCACACCTGACACAGCGGCCTGTGCTGAAATACCAAGGGAAGGGAAGTCAGTATTTTTAAAGACTGAATGAGGTGGTAAAGCAGCAGACAGGCTCAGATGTACAGTCTGAAGTTGTCAGGGGGATAAATTACGGCCTCCAACCAGCTCGAGCCACCACCCAGGCGTGGTTCAATCACTGCCACCTGACACTGGCACTGCAGGACACTCGGGGACCTCTAGGAACTCTTCCACTGGACTTTAGTCACTCTGCTTTTCTCTTTTTGCTTTCAGAAATCCCAGTATTTGGTACAGGAGCATCAAACCTAGATCCAGACACGATTCTTCTGTGATATGAAGGCACTCTGAACAGAGAATGAAATCACAGTGCTGGTGACATGGGTGGAAGTATTTGAATTTCATTTCAGACAGGGTTTTATGTCACCGTCTGGGACCTTGGCAAACTCCACACGTGAACAGTTAATTAATGGAATACACCTCCATGAGCAACACAGAAATTAAATGCAGATGCTAAAAGAAGTTCTTTTAGATCTGGAGGAATAAAAACATTTTCATTAAATAGCCTTTTCATTGGGAAAAAAAAGGTAAATATAATGATGTGCATGGGTCTTCTGTATTAATTTTCCAGTTATTCCAACGGCTTTGCTTTCATGCCAAACACATTGAGTTCAAATGTTCAGGTAGTTTCCAGCTATTGTTCCACTGCCATGATGTTTTCAGTTCTAAAAATTTAAATTCACCATGTTTTGTCTGGACTCACGAATAATCTAATTAGAGAAACACAAACAATCCCAGTGACTTCTATAACTTAGCAACCATCACCACGGCTGAAGTTCAACTATTCACAATGAATTACATTCACGTGGAAAAACTGTTTCCAAGAAATAGATAAATTATTTCAGACATCCAGTCTCAGCACTTCATCCTCGGCTCGCAACAGAAGCAGACGCAATTAGACTAATCGCTCATTATAAATTATCCACTCATCTCTACACTTGCTAATCTAATGTGAAGCGATGTTCGTGTGGGTCCCTCCCAAGAAACTGCACTTGGTAGACTGACTGGCTTGCAGACATTTCACGGTTGTGATATTTGACAGCTTCCCATCAGCAGTTGCCTGAACTATAAACGGAGCAGGATCCCCCCTCACAGTCAGGACACCTGGAGGGTGACACAGCTGTGACACACCAGCTGAAACGCCACGTCTCAAACACATCATAGCTAAAGAAAATGTGCATTAGTCTGGGAATTAAAATAAATTGTCTTCAAAGGATGTTCTCTCTCCTTCCTGCCAGTGATTAATAGCTACTTTTCCTTCTTTTCAGCAAGTTGTTACTATTTTTTGTAATCTGATTTGAATCGAGCACTACCTCCCAGGAGATGAAGGGCGAAGCTGCCTTCTCGATGAAGACAGCTCCTAGAGATCAAATAACAAGCCTTGCAGGCCTTCCAAGCAGAGGAGAAAACAACAGATCAACTGGCAAGTACTGTGTGTAAATAAACCGAGTGGGCTATTTGCTTTATTTGTGCATACGAATGAATATGCATATGGAAATGAAAACACCGGTGGGATCCCTGCGCAACAAGAATTGCACAGAATCTTTCCACAAACAAACTGGGCTCTGCGAGTTGTGATTCCAGACACAGGTTTTCTTCACTTTTCCTCAAGATTTTGAAGGTGGTTATCAGAGGCTGAGGCTTCGAACTCCAAAGTTTTCTTGGAGCACGCAAAACCCCACGAGCTGGCTTCATGAAAGAGCCAAGACCACCTCAAATATATCGCATTACCTGTGGCTGAGCTAGGGAGTGGTGGGCAGCCGGTGGGAGAATCCACGTCCAAGTTCAAAGTAACCTGGGCAGCCGACAAAAGAAAATGTGAAATGTCCTGAAAAAGTTTGATTCATCAGCTTAATGGCTATTTCACTGCCTCGAAAGTCACCCTGTCTTCCCCGTTGCTCAGGAGGTTAACAACAGACAGAAACCGTGGTTCGTTAAATAGAAAATATTCTTCAAAAAAATTTGCTCGATTTGTTATCTCCCACAAACAGAGAGCGGAGCGAGCCTGGAGGGTGCTGATAAAAAGGATTGTGCTAGAGAAATGAATGGAAAGGTGCTCTGCCCAGCCTCTAAAACTTGTCACTCGGGCTAAGCAATTCATTGTGCAGATAAGCTATTTCTATGGAGGCCATTGAAAGGGGCAGTGCCTGCATAATCTTATTTTTCAGCGAGGGTAGAGAAGAGAATTGAGGCATATTTGAGGAAGATGAGCACTGAATACAAACTGGGTGGCCAAAAGTCAAGATAGTGTTTGTATCACCACTGGTCCCCTTTTTTAGCATAGACCTCATTAAAAAATTAATCATTTTTCAGTCACTTCATACCAAGCTGAAATGTTCATTGCCTGAAAATACCGTGTGCTTTTAGTGACGTGGGAAAGGTGTTTTTATAAAGTTCAAGCGTACCTTCCCTAACACCCATCACATATCCTGAAGGACTTGTAAGACTTCCACAGGTGTGCTGTGATGTAATTTGCTTCGCATCATAAATGGATTAAAGGGGTACATTGCAAGCCTCTGCTGCACGAGATCAGGTTCTGCCCTTTGCTGGGCTCATCCACTGTATTCAAAGCACAATCTAGGATTTATCTCCTCACCTGTCCACAACAGGAAACTTGAATGCTTCTCTCCTGCAGTTGTAAAGTACCAAAGCCAGGTCATCTCAGATTGTTGTGTTTTATCACATGAGTCACCAGATCCTCGGCAGGGTGAGTTTGAGCTCCAGCTACCACCAGAAAAGGATCTGGATCTCCTAAAATACCAGCAAGAACACCAAGAGTAAGTAACACTTACAACATCTGTAAGATCTCTTTTAAACGCAGTCCCGCAGCAGATCCTTAAAGATATTTTCACTCTGCTGAAGCTACCCATGTTGTCTGCAAAACAAGGGATTGTGCACATTCAGGTGCATTAAATGTCTCGTTGCTACATATTTCAGTATTTTCTTGGCCATCCTTGGCACTGCCTGTTCTGAATCTGCAGGGACCATGACCACCTTCACCCGACCCCTGCCATTTACAGGTAACCAGACTGAGCCTTGCTCAATCCCCTCGAAGACAATGATAAAACACTGCATTTTTTTCTTGCTTGCCTTCAACAGTCTGGTGAGCGTAATCTGTTTTTTCCCGTTTGCTGTTAGCTCCACTTTCTGGTTAATATGGATGAACTCCTTTATCCGTTCTTATCGTTCCTGCTTTGCACAGAGAAATAAGCACAATCTAGGAACTTGGACTGACTCAGTCATGCTATTTCTTCTGCATTTTCTTTTTGCTTCTAAACTCTCCAGCTCTTCACAAGGAAAAATATTTCAATCTTCTTTTTTTTTTTTTTCCTGTGGAAAGTAAAAGAAATTCTATCATAATACCTTTTATACACAGTATAAAAGTATCATAATACCTTTTATACACAGTAAAAGAACTCATTTTAGATGCTGAAAAGCAAATATGCAGTGATATATTATCCAAATATTTGTATATATACCAATATACAGCCATATTTCAGTGATCCTACTATGAATATACATGGGCACTTCCTAGTCTATTCTCTGTGAGGAAAATGAGCATTAATTCTTACTTTACAAGTAGGGATGCAGGACCCAGAGGAGATAGAAAGGTGTTTGTATGATGGGGTTTGGCTTGCTTAGTCTTCCTAAATGCTCAGCACAGAGAGCCAGATTTTCTTCCATAGGGCAGAGCAAACACTCACATTTAGGATCCTGTTCTGTACTACCACTGGAGAAACTTCTGTCTTTCCTCACTGATTATATAAGGAAATTTCTGGTACATAAATTGAGGTGTGGAGAATATAAAAGTGCCAAAAACCACAGTGTCAGATCTGGCAAGTAAAAGATGAAACCAAGATTTCTTTCTGAGTCTCCTGTATATTCTGGCTTGGCTTCCTGGCTCTTCTTCTAGGCAACCCCTCAGTGCTTCATGAGACCTGGTTCATGTCCTGCAACAGCACAAATAATAAATAGTGGACCTATCACTGCAGAAAATGATAATTTTTAGAGAGGCGAGACAGACAGATGTATCTAAGGATGCTGCAGCCAGCCCAGGATTAGCCCTAAGTGCAAGAAGATTTTCAGCTGGAGAGATTTCTGAAAAAACCAAGTGTGTCTCCTTTCTGACTTTATAGAACTCATTTCTTGTTGCTCTGGTGTTTCTGTCCCTACAGAGTAATGCAGAAGCAGGATATCATTCCCACGTATCCTGAAGCCTCCCAGCCCTTTGGGAAGGCTCTAGAGAGTGGACAGATGGTGGATGATGGCAGTGAAAACGTTGAAAAAAACACTTTCCAAGCTCTGCACACAAAGTACAAATACAGAAATGTTCTGCTTCAGAGGTTTGCAATGCTGTGATCACTTAAGAATAGCCATCCACTTTCAGGCAATTATACCAATCATTCTATTATTCAGTGTGCATTTTGCAGTGATTAATTTACATCTCTGTTTGTAAGAAACTGCCTAAGTGACAAAAAAAAATGTCTCTGCAGGGAGTTTTGCATGAAAGTCTGTTCACAGACAGAACCTGTAGACAGCCTTCTAATCTCACGAGCAACTTCAGTCTTTCAATTATTTCACTGCTAAACAGGAAATTAATTTTCAGAGCCTCAGTAATTTTATCTTCAAGAAGTGTGGTTGGATTGGCTTTTACTCAACTTAAAATAACGCATTTATTGTGTTGTGCATCACGGAACACTGGGGTTTGGATTTTTTTTGTACTGGCATGAATCTCCTAAGGAATTTTCATGTGAACGTGTGTTGAATGCCTTACAGTGGAAGAATTAGAAACCCTGCAGCATCCAAGTCTGTGGGCTAAATGGTTGCTTGAGAAAACGAAAATTGGGGTAAAAAGCTGAAGAAATGCTGAGACTTTTAAACATAGGTCTAAATAAACTATGATAACTCACCCACTTGGGGCTAAATGAGGGTATCTACACAAAAGATAGCAGAAGGAGCTCAGGTTTAAAGGTCTTTTCATGAAGAATCTCACTGGTGGTTCCTCAGTGGGTCACCCACGGGCAGGCACAAAAGGTTTATGTGGCTGTATGACACATCCTGTAACTTGCACAGTTTTTGACAGCAGCAAAGCATTTCCTCCCAAGGATAACACGAATCCTCTAAAGACTGTTCTAGAAATTTCTTTCCCAGGATCAAAATGCTGGTTCCCACCTGCCCTTCCCACACAGAATACTTTTCCCAGAGAAGGAGTCACACAAGCTACTGTCTTTCCAGACTGAGGGAAAGAAATATCAAAATCATTTGGCTTTCTGACAAAGCAAAGTGTCACTTTACATTGTGCTGCATGTGACTGGCAGGGCCAGGCTGAAATGCTGCTGCTTGAACGCCAAAATGCAGAGCAGAACCGTCCAAACCAAGGGGGTTTTTGCAGGTTTTTCAGAACGGAGCCAAATCTCAAATCCAAGTGAAGAACCTCTGCGGGTTAAAGGTGAGAGACTTCCTCATACCTGGCAAGATGCAGAGGAGTAAAGAACACCAGAGATCTGAGAGCTGAACTGTGCCTTTTGAAAAGCCCCTACTTCTCCTTTCTTTGGAGGGCTCTTGCCTCCTGCTGGCCCCAAGCAGGACAGCTGATCTCCCTGCCTCTGAACCAGAGGGGTTTTTCATGCCAGTGCTTCATTCCTTCCCATCCGTATGAACGCACTTCCCAGAAATATCAATCCAAGCCAAGCAGCCCTTTCCCACCCATCCCAGATGCTAAAGAGTGTCCAGAGAGCGTAATTCCTCCTCACTCCCTCTCTTTCCAGACTAGAGCCAGGCATGACCAACCCTCCAACAATTTCTGAGTGTGTTCCCCTACCCCAATATCAGACAAGTGTCAAAGCACGTTGCTGATTTTACTCTACGTACTTTTGTTCCTGCTTCTCTGGCCAAACTCCTGGTTGCTGCTTGCAAAGAAAAACAAAATGAAACCTGAGAGGAAATGGCCTTAGAATATACCAAACCTGACCTGAAATCACCTGTGCTCTGTTCTTTCTGTCTGGTTGCATCAGGGAAGGCTGAGCCGAGTCTCTTCTTTGTCTTTCTTGCCAATTAAACGAAATGAAGCCTGCATTTCTGGTAGTTGGGCAGGGACTGTATTAATGGGTCTGGAAAAATGAAGTGCTTCGTGGGAAGTCCATGAGCTTTTAGGCCCTGGCTGTGCTTAAAATGGACACATCATTAGAGGAACATTAGACATTTAGCTGACTTTCAGATGAAAGAGGGTGGGGATCCAAACTTCATTATCCACTCAGCACGCAGTGCTACTGCGTCATTATTTTTACATTTGAGAGCACTACATGGAACGGAAAAGGCTAAATTTCAGTAGCTAAGGGACATGATTGAGAGACATTTCTTTGGTGGGTTTTTCTGCCTCACACTTGCTCTGCTTTTTCACCACGTTCCGGGGAAATGTTGAGTTTTTTTGGCATTTGTAAGCATAATTTCAAACTTCTCTTTCCTGTAATTCAGTATCAGAGGACATGATTCAATTTCTTCATTATGATAAATCTCCATCTAAATGAAAAGCCTGGCAGGAATATGTGGTACTTCTCTGTTCTAAACAAAGTGGGTGATTTTGAGCTCACCCGTCCTCATTATTTTCTCATTATTATTCATCTATATTATCAAGAGGAGAGGGCTCTGAAAAAAGCAATTTCAAGATCTTAAGATACCTCGCACATAAAAACAATTTAATCCATCTGCAAGCCGTGGTTCAATTTTCCCAGTATTCCATGTTCCTGACTGATAATTAGAAAGTCAGTCCCTTAATGTTTTTACCTGACTGTGCCCTCCTAGTCTGTCAGGACAGACTGAGCACAAGGGGTTAAAAAGAACTGTGTTTAGAACTGATATTCCTGCTCCTTCCTCCTCCTCCTCACTGACAGGAGGTCAGGGCCTGGCTCACGTAGATTTGAGATCTCTCTGCCAGTGATGGGTGGCAGTCCAGCCTGGGTAGAGCTGCTGCAGAGAGCAGAGAGGTCTATTCAAGGCAAGCAGTTCTAGAGTTTGGGGGTACAACATGAACCCAAGCGCCAGCAGTGGGAGTTGTTCACCTTAAAGCAAAGAAAATATAAGTTCTTTGAGTCTAAGATAATTCTATGTGTAACTCTGAGGCTCTAGAAGAAGCAAAAAAACCCCCTTTGTTCTTTCTCCTCTGGGATTATTTATTTATTTGGTGCCAAGGAAGCAATTACTTTCCAGGAAAAATCATAGAATGTGAAGTTGAAAGTGTCTGCAAGGATCACAGAATCACAGAATGGTTTGTCTTGGAAGGGCCCTTAATGCCCATCCCCTCCCACCCCCTGCCATGGGCAGGGACACCTTCCACTATCCCAGGCTGCTCAGAGCCCCATCCAACCTGGCCTTGGACACTGCCAGGGATCCAGGGGCAGCCACAGCTCCTCTGGGCAACCTGTGCCAGGGCCTCACCACCCTCACAGGGAACAATTTCTTCCCAATATCCTGTATAACCCTGTCCTTTGTCATTTTGAAGCCATTGCCCCTTGTCCTGTCACTCCAGGCCCTTGTCAAGAGTCTCTCTCCATCTTTCCTGTGGGCTCCCTTCAGGCACTGCAAGGCCACAATGAGGGCACCCGGACCATAGACCACGGACCACTATGAAGACTGTAACACACCCGCTCCTCTAGGAGGAGGCTGGGGGAAACCATATGGAAGTTTTTGGAGAAATCCAGGTAGACAATGCCCACATCAGCTGAGCAGGACACTTTGTGATGAGTGGCAGCTGGGTTTGTCAGCACGATCTGCCCTTGTGCTGCTTTTTTCTATTCATGGCTTCAGTTAACTTGTGACAGCCTCTGGGAGAATTCCCTTCACAACTTTTCCCCAGAAGAAGCAAGACTGATGGGCCTATAATTTCTTGGATTCTCCTTTGAGATGTCATTTTACATCCCGGGAGTGACGTTAGCCCATTCCAGTCCTCCAGAATGTCCCCTGACAGCCTCAGCCTCTTCCTAAAGATTCCGGGGAGAGGCCTCACAACGATGTCATGCAGCTCTCATAATCCTCTGGGAGGATGTCAAGACCTATCGATGTTTTCTGCAAGGAATGGCACTTGAAGTGAGTTATGAACTATTTTCCCCCAAAAACTTAGGGCTCAGGCGTCTGTAATAATTCATAAGCCAGCTCTTCCTTCACTGGTGTTGGGTCTGTGTTTTCATCAACCTGGATTTTTGCTCCCAGGATTTTATCCAGAGGCCCCCAACTCGTATACTGGCTGTGGCTTGGTTCAGCTCTGATTTTAGTACTTCATGTCTGTGAACTGCTGCCCTGACAGCAAGGCGAGGGAGTAACCTAATACTGACACTTAGATCCAGGCATTCTGCTTCCCAGAATCGAGGCTTCATCACATATTAGGATACAACGCTGGGGTTTTGTCAGAATTATAATTGCCAAAAATGCATTAAGTTTATTAAAAGCCATATCCTGATGTCTGTTAGGAACGTGGTGAGACAATCTGTTGCTCACATTACGCACGCTACAGCAAAAGAGGTCATCATCTTAAGGCAGGGATACAACCTTGTAGGAAAAGAGGAACGGGCACTGTTTCAGTTTTTAGTCATAAGCGGCTGAAAAATGAATTTAATATAAAGCTCCTCTCTCTGTGTTTGCTCCTTGGCCACAGGAATAATTTTATTTCATTTCTACAAAATATGCTGGCTGACATTGTTTAGAAAGGATTTTGTGTGATCGTATTCTTGCCCATAACTTTATCAGTAACTGCCTCAGGCCGGACTTGCTTTTGTCATTCTTTACTTATAATTTGCTGTTTATACAGTGCTGTTACCATCTTAAATCCCAGGGTATTCATTTGGTTGTCTCCACCATCCAATCCCACTTAAAAGGGCAAGAAAAAGGACTTGAGTAAGTTTTATAGATGGGAAAATTCATGCAAACAGAGTCATCTGAGAATTCACAATACTTTCAGGGCAAACACATATTGGCATGATTCATTTGAAGTTTTTAAATGAATGTTATTGCTAAAAAATTGCAGCTCACATGAATATTCATGGGAGCAAATAAACTTTCAAACACCAAACTAAACTAATTTCATTAGAATGTCTTTCATAATGGCATTTTGAAGTAGTCTCACAGCTCTTACTTAAATTATTTAATTTTTTAAGCATTTCTAGTTCCTTCCCCATCTGCTAGTACAACGATCTATCGCTGGTACTCTGAATTATACTGAATAAAGTTAAGTTACCATAACAACTCTTAAAATACATATAAATAGGAGACCTGCACGTATTCTACAAGATTACATATAGATAACACAATCACAGAATCATCAAGATTGCAAAAGACCTTCAAGTGTGTTCATTGAGTCAACCCAGAAACTTTTTTCTCCAAGTGATTATTTGACCAAAATAAAACCACGCAACAGCCTACAAAAGGGATAAACTCCTGTTTGTTTTAATTCTCATTTAATTAGCTTTCGACGGTATTTTCAGGAATGTAATTACAAAAAGTTACTTCTGCAAGTTAGTAGCCACAAAGATTGATTACTCAGAAAGATTAGGTGGTGAATCATTTAATCCAAGACAGAACTGGGGCTGCTGGGGAACATCTCCCTTTACACCAAAGTTTTGTTTGCGGGGTCTGAACGTGTTGACTGAAGCAAACCAGCTGACTGTTCTTCAGCACTTCAGAGAGCAGTCACACTCTTCTCTGCCAGCAGATCCGTGGGATGGCAGCCTCAAAGAGATAAAAACTACATCTGGGAGCTCCTGCCTCCACCAGCACATCTGAATGCAGAGGACAATATTTGCTAAGAGGGCGAGTTGCTTTGCAGCGGAGATCTGAATTAGGGTTGGAGCTGATTCAACAGTTCTGGCAGAACATACCCAGAATCACAGGATCACAGAGTAGCTGGGCTTGGATAGGACCTCTGGAGATCACCCAGTCCAACTCCCTGCCAAGGCAGGGCCACCCAGAGCTGGTGACACAGGGACGCATCCGGGTGAGTATGGAATGCCCCCAGAGAGGAAGACTCCATGACATCCCTGCATAGCTGTTCCAGGGCTCTGCCACCCTTCATGGAAAGAAGTTCTCCCTCGCGTTAAGATTAAACTTCTTGTGTTTTAGTTTATGGCCATTGCTCCTCTTCCTATTGCTGGGCACCACTGAAAAGAGTCTAGCACCATCCTCTTGACACCCCTTTGAGATATTTCTCTGCAGGACAAGTTTTCCAAGTCAGATGGGCCACTCTATTCAGTCCTGATCAAGTTTAGAAATAAAAACCTTGGCTGATTCGCACAAAAGTTATTTTCACTTAATTTCAGGATTTTTCAAGCTAATATAAATGCACCCCCTAACCATGTGTATGAGACAGCCAGTATCAGTCCTGAGCCCCTTCTGTAGTTATCTGTGGGTCCCTCTCTATTCCTCTCTTTAAATCCACCTTGTTGGCTTGGCAGCTCTCTTCAGCAATGTCTGTGTTCTTCTCTGCTCTTGTCTCCAGATTTGAAACTGTGCCACTCTTTAGTGTTTCTTTATTCCTTACCCTCTGAAAAAATATATTTCTGACTCTCCCGAGTCCTGTTTTCACTAAGCCCTCATTGAAGAGAATAGAGTTAAATAATTCTAGAAACACATATGAATGATACTAAGGAAAATAAGGTGACGTGGTTTCCCTCTTCAGTAGTCCGCTCAACACTTTTGCACTAAGACCAAGTATCTGACTGAAATCTCTTTGACTTTTTTTCAGTGTGAACTGTCATATTATTTAATCAGGCAGAAATGCAGTTCGACAGTGGACTTGATAAAAACAGCATCCAAGGTTTCCATTTGTGCTGTGGCTCCAGTTTGTGTGTGCCGTTTCGAAAAGAAATATCTTATTACAGATATCTTTTGGAAACTTGAATGTGCAAGTCAAGCTATTCTCTCTCCTCATTTATCTTCATCAGTTAATGGCTGTGCAAGCCACATTTGGAATCCCTTTGTTGTCTTCTCCTGGGTGATATCTCTATTACCATCAAATGTGTTCATCAACTTCCTCTCTTACCTCTAACTGACTTTGCCAATGTACCTGCCAAGAGCACTCTGGTGTTTATTCCTCACAGCCTCTCTGCCCTTCAGACACAGATTCAACGTGGTATTTTTGGTATTTTCACAGTAGGAGTTTGTAAGAGAGAGGAGAAGGCAGCTCTGTCTCTCAGTGCTTGCCAACTCTGCTGCTCCAGCATGGAATAAACGCTGGCTTAGGTGAGGTGGGGAAACGCACCAGCAAATATCAGAAGAGAGCTCTTCTGGAGCTGGAAGTAAAAACAGCACAAATTTGAAAAACAGGTTCCTCCTTGCAGCCATCTAGATCCAAATCACAAGTGGAGAGTGCCTGCATGTTATTCAAGAGACAGGTTAAATGTTTATGATGTAACAGTGACATTTCCACTCGTGTCACTTGGACAGTTTCATTCCAGTCTCTGCATTTATTAGATGAATACCCACTGCAGTCATTCCATGGTTTTTCTCCTGTCAGAAGTCTAACACCTTTTTATCTCTCCAAAAAATGACATTCCAGTCAGGAGAAGACTTCTGCCTGAATTGCTCACTGCTTCCTGACACAGTTTAGATAGAATTGCCGCAAGAGTTTCAACGACTCACGGTCTAACTTTGTTAAAACTGCAAAACAAGTGTAGAAAACACGGCTGCTCAAGAAACAACTTTAAGAAGAATTCTAAGATTTTTTTAATTCTAAGAAGGCATTTGAAAACCTGCAAAAATCACCTCTTTGTGCAAGTTAGCACATCCATAACGCAAAAACTCCGCTTGCTTCAAAGTTCAGTCTCTTTATGACTGAGAATTTAATTTTTTTACGTAATCCCATTTATTTTGCAGTAGTTGCTCTGGGGGCACAGAGTATAAGGAATTCTTTACCCAATAGGTTCCGTTGAAAATACAACCAAGGAAAAATAATGTGCTACATCTTTCAACCTAAACATTGCAAACATCCTCTGCTTTCTGTGACCCCAATAAAAACTGAGAATGTGCTGTGTCCCCCGCCAGCTCCCTGGTGTCTTTCTCTGAGCTAAAAGAAACACACACTCTGAAGAGGACTTTAATTTACACAAAATGTCAGATGACTTGCTGTGCTAGGCAGCCTGCTCCAGGCTGAACAGGGTGGGCGGACCCGGCAGTCTCTCAGGTCCCTTCCAACCCCAACTTCCCTGGGAGCTTGTGAAAAAAAATTCCCAATTACTCCCTGGGAAGGGCTCACGGAGTGGCTAGCACTCCCTGAATGAAGGCTCTAGTCCTGGTGGGTTAGCCTGCTGGCTGGAAAGCACGAGGGAGGGCGTCTCCTGACGAGCTTCCTCTCAAATCAATTTGTTCCCTGCTTTCCTTGGGTGGCTGTAAAGCCCAAGCTGCTGTTTACTTTATGCTGTCCCACTGTTTATTCACATTCAATGGTCTGTGCATTGCTGACTGACTATAGTCTCAGGGCTCCACCTCCCACAGGCTCATGCTGGCTGCAATAACTGCTTTGGGGAAGTTAATGTGAGTTCAGAGCAAGGAAATCCAGTTTCTTTCTCTTGCTGGCTAAATAAGCTGTTATATTTCAAAAAGCATGTACTGACTTTGAAGAAAAATTAAGTACACCAAGGAGAATTTTCCAGCTGTCCTGACCATTCAGGTATTACACCCTTTTCAGAAGCTGAGAACATTTAACCTCCTTGCAACACCAGTATGCCCTAAATATGCGCCACCCATCTGTTTTGCAATTGAAGCAGACTGTTTCTTGCCTGTTCTACTCCAAACCCTGAAACTTATTATTCTCTTTCCTTTACAACAGCCTCCTGTATATCTCAGACTCCATCACATCCCCCTTCAGTCCTTGTTCAGGTTACCTGATGTCATTCACACTTCCTCTGCAAACCATCCTTTCCGAGTGCTGGTTGATTGAATTGCCCTGTACTAGAATGTCCTCTGTGAAACAACATCTTTCTTGAAGTACCATGTCCAAAACTGGGCACTTTTTCATGTGGAACCTGCCTAGTTTTGAACAAAAGTAAATACTTCACTTATTTTTCAGGCCTTAATTTTTGTTCCTGCAACACCAGACCGTATTTTCCCCCTCCTGAATAACTTTATCTCATCGATGCTCCTTCTTGGAATCTACTGCAGTCCACAGACCCTCTTTTACACGGCTGTTTCATACCAGAAGTTTCCCAACCTAATTTTCTGAGGGTCATTATTTCTGCCCAACTATAATACTTCGCATTTCTCCTTTCTGTTTTTCTTATCACACTTGACCAAGTCTTGCTTTTTACCATGCAGTGTGCAGTGTCAGGCCTGTGGAGGCTGATGCCAGAAAAAAGCAACAATTCCAAAGGAAACTGGTGACTACAGAAGTTGTGATACTACTTTGTAACGAGTCAGGACTTAAAACAAACAGAGCTATTTAATTCCGGCTGGAATGGCACTGAAAGCTTTGAAACAAGATAAGTAATGTGAAAAAAAACCCGCTTTTTGATAATGGCCTTGCAGGGACCAAGTTATCCTGGGGGTTATTGATGCTTGCAGCTGTGAGAAATAGTTGTGAATTCCAGCAAAGCCACTAAGAATCCAAAGGTCCTTGGATAGGGAGAACCAAGCCTATCGAGCACCCTATTATGTGTTCTTTAAATAATCTTCCACTTTGGGGAGGGTTTCTCACTTCAGTGGCATTTCCCACTTCAAAGTTATCAGTGTATGTGGGGTTTATTCTGGTTCTACTACTGTTTCCTTCACCAAACCCACTTTTCTGGCTCTTTTCTTCTCCCTAGTTTGCCTCGGAGATGAAGCAAGGGACTACAGTTACTTTTCTTCCTGCAGAACCTGACATAACAGGGCTCATCTGCTTGGCATGTAGGTATTGAGGGGCTAAAATGTTAAATAAAGATAAAAGGCTGAGACCTCCTCAGACTCACAAACACTAAGAAAAACTATTTAAAATGTGGCTGCTGTAAATAACTTTTATATCTAACACAAGCAAAATGAACCTGCTTGTCAGTAAAAGTATTGCAAAGTAGCAGGAGAAAGCAGAGAGGGATGAACAAGTCATTTTTTAAAGGAATATAAATCATGGCTCATAAAAATGCTGTGATACAAACATGCCAAAAGCAAGGAGGAATCTGATGAAATATGGTCAGGACACAGGAGAAGGCTATCAAGTGGGAAGGAAGACTGAATCAGGATTGTTTCTCAACATCATCTGAGCATGTATTTTACAGGAAAATTACAAGTTATCATTTCAGAATAAGGCAACTAATCTCAATGCATACCTATAAATCATCATAAAAGAGCTCTTGCTTTCAGATGTGCAACAAATCAGGAGATGATTTGTTTCTTAAACAAAGATTGTCTCCCTCGCTGTCATTCAGTATTTTTCATCCCAAGGCTTTAAGAGAGATCTGACTGATATTGCTGTTTCATCTGGCAGCAATGCTGAGGGACAGCAGAGACATCTCTGGGGAATTTTAAACTTCCACAAAATTTTTTTGGTGTCTTTATAGAGCAGAATTGCTGATTCTGAGGATACCTTCCTGTTGGTAGAAATATAACACGTCAAACCAGAGGGCTGAGCTCCAGGAATAATCATCAATTAGGACCAGAGGGACCCAAAAAAAAAATCCCCAAAACCCCCCCAAAACACCAAGAAAAGAAAAGCATGAAAAAGCTCGTTTATTTTGAGTAGAAATGAGATTCTAAAACATCATTTCCTAGACTTGAGAAAACAGGAAGATGTTTCCAGCTTTTTGGCCCAGTGGTAGCACCTGTCTTTGGGCAGGCATGAGGAGCTCTGATATTTTTTATCTCTCTGATTACAGCCACATGTAAGTAACTGTACTGGATTAATGTTCTTGATTTCTTGAACACTGATGGGTGAAATGCTGGCCATAAGGTCAATGGGAAATTTATTCCAGCTTCCCTAAAGCATCTATTTACATTATGCCTTCCAACCATGTGGCTCTGCCAGCTGCTGGAGGGACTTCCCAGCCACATTTCCTACACACTTTCCCTGTCCTCACATCCATTTATGTCCACTTAAGCTTTGAGAAGGTGCTTTTTTTTCTCAAATTGTTAGTTCCCACAATGACAAACAGAAAAATTAGGATGTGAGTGCAATTTCTTCTGTCCATAATAAATTAAAATAGGAAGAGGTGGTAAAGATTACAGTATATCCTAGTAAGGATTTGTTTAATTTATCAGATGTAGCAGGACAAAACAGTTTAAAATGTATTTAAGAGTTTTCTCTCTATTGGCAATTTGGTGCCCAGCACAGTATGTTTAAATAAAAAGATAAACATATTTAAAAAAACTTAAAATAAGGTCATCTTTCAAGCTTATCTACATGAACCAGAGAGAAGTGGCAGGTCTCACACCTCAAGAGAAATTTAAACTCTTTTATCTTAATGGCCAAATATTTCCAGTGAGACAAATTAGCTGTGCATCCCAGAAATGCACATGCACACATGTATTTTATACTCAGTGGGTTGCAGAAATGAGTCTGCACCAACATTTTTGAACAGCAAGGAAAATTTTAAAAAACTTTTGAGATATGCCTTCCAAATTCCTACTGTTCCATTAGTGCAGCAAATTCTTCTGTTCTGAAGGTTACTGATTTCTCTAGGAGGCAAAAATAAAGGAAGGCGGTGAGGAGCATTAATTAGGCTGCTGCTTCACAACAATACTACTTGTTATGCAATCATGTTTGAAGAATAAAGATTATTATTATTTAGCATTGATTAATTGTACAGCGCAGAGTTAAACCCTTTTTTAATTGGGACAGTCTGGAAAAGGAGGCTAGAAGGGAGCCAGTGCGTTTAAACTGTGTCAAAATGAAGTCAATTACTCACTGATCCTAAAGGAAAGTTAGAAAATCAAACTATATTCAGGCTCAGCCTGTTCTCTGTAGAAATTCAACACACAAATTCTTGATAATACCTAACATTAAGCAGAGGCTTATGCTGCAATATTTAGAGAAGGCTTTCCCAAAAATGCTCTCCAGCACCACGAGCCCACCAGGCAGGGACTGTGCCTGTGGAGGCTCTCCTGCTTCCCAGACATCTTTGCTCTGGGGATTCCTGACAATCTCAGTGAAGAACACGTAAGAGTTGTTATTATTAAAAGCTGGGAAGAGGACATTACACAGAAGCCCTAGTCATATTATAGGTCTCTGCAAGTCTGATTTATAGTGATACAGGTCAGAAAAGGAGAGATCAGAGCCAATTTCAGTATGTGGAGTACGGTGTTTTCTCAGGACTGGGCCTCTGGGGTAGACAAAAGATGACTGAAATTGTGAGTGCTGACAGGCAGCCGATAATGGTCTGTACGTGAGTGAATTTCTAAAACTGAACTTTTGCACTCCCAGGCACAAACCTGCAATTGGCTGGAGGCAGCCAGGAAGGTCTGGTTGTAAGTTTTGATAACACCTGGACAAAATGAAGGTGACACATCTTGAATCCTTCAATTCATATTGCCAGTGAAAGCACCAGGAGCAAGCAAGGCTCCAATCAGCCTGAGGCACAAGGTAACAAGGCTGTCCCTGAGCCAGCAGTGTGTCCTGGGGACAAGGAGGCCAATGGGATCCCGGGGTGCATTGGGAAGAGCATTGCCAGCAGGTCAGGGAGTGATCCTGCCCCTCTGCCCAGCCCTGTCAGGCACATCTGGGGTGCTGTGTCCAGCGCTGGGCTCCTCTGGACAGGAGGGACAGGGAGCTCCTGGAGCGGGGCCAGCGGAGGCTGCGGAGATGATTTAGGGCCTGGAGCATCTCTGGCAGGGAAAGGCTGAGGGAGCTGGGGCTGTTCAGCCTCGAGAGGAGCCCCAGCTGAGAGGGGCCCTCAGCCCTGGGTGTCCCTGTCTGCAGGGAGGGCTCCGAGCAGGGCCCAGGCTCTGCTCCGGGGGGCCCAGCAATGGCACCAGAGGAACGGGCAGGGACTGATCCCAGGAAGTTCCCCCTGGACATGAGGCAGAACTTCTTCCCTGGGCAGTGCCCGAGCCCTGAACAGAGAGCAGAGAGTANCTCCGAGCAGGGCCCAGGCTCTGCTCCGGGGGGCCCAGCAATGGCACCAGAGGAACGGGCAGGGACTGATCCCAGGAAGTTCCCCCTGGACATGAGGCAGAACTTCTTCCCTGGGCAGTGACCGAGCCCTGAACAGAGAGCAGAGAGGGTGTGGAGTCTCCTCACTGGGAGAACCTTCTGGACCTTCTGGACCTTCCAGACCCCTCTGGACACAATCCTGTGCCCTGTGCTCTGGGATGGCCCTGCTGGAGCAGGGAGGTGGCACCAGTGACCCACTGTGATCAATTCAGCCTGTCCCATTCTGGGATTCTGTGGATATCGTTTCCAAGGCTCCAAAATCATGAAAATTACCCATAACCTTTCACAGAAGGCCTTCTGAAATCAAGAAGTCTACTTTGCTGACTAAAAAGGGAGGGAAAGATGCAGAAATCTCTGCTTCCCTGCAAAAGAGCAGCGAAACACGTGGATAAACTCACCTCCCACCAACAAGACATGACGCAAGGCTTTCCTAATACTATCTCATGATGCTTAAAGGAACTAACTCACTAGCAATGAAATGAAATGAAATGAAATGAAATGAAATGAAATGATGAAATCTCGCTACTGCCTCCGAATTATTTCACATTTTGTAAAATACACATAAATAATGTGTTACTTTTGGACACTTTCTTAAAGATGGATCTGACCTGTTCTTCCAGGTTAGAAATTCCTCTGATAACTTACCACTTGTTTAAAAAAGCAAGTGCATATTTTTTACTGTCACCGGGCTTTATGCTGCCACATTTTTCCAAGGCTCATAGTTCAGTTGGCAAGCAGACACTGCCACAGTGGCATATGGTGGTCTTCCTCCTCATTTTCTTTTCATCTGGCTCAGATAACATGAGCATCCTTGCCTCAGAGCACCAAGACAGTCAAATGATAAGAAAAACCAAAGGCACGTTCCTAAATGTTATTTAATTGACAAAAGAGCTGGAGTTTTGGCACTTTTTGCTACTTACTCTTCACTTTGCCAGTTGAAATATTAAAAACACCACTTGCAAAGGTGTAAGATCAAAAGGACAATTGTCAATATGCAATAAGATGTCTTGATGGTCTCTTAATCTCAACAGATCCAATCAGCATCAATCCTTTGCAAAAAAAAAAAAAATTCTGCCAATAGGTCTATTTAGTTTAAATTAATACACAAATAATTGATTTTAAGGATCAGAGCTTGGGTCATAGAAACATGGCAATGACTTCTTTGGGAAGAACGAGTTTTCCTACAGATTTATTTGAAAAATGTATTAAAGAATCCCTGACATCTGTGTTGGTTAAACGATAAAACAGATTGCAAGAATAAGAGTGTTTAAAAAACCTGTCCTGAGGACACCCTGGGGCAGGGCAATGACAGCATAATATACTTACTGTCACCGAAAACATCTGAGTAGGATGTTAATTCCTTGAAACATTGTGTACTTAATTAGTCCCCTGGGTCTTCAGGAACTGGCTTTTGTCTGTAAGTCTGCGAGCTACTGCATGAACAAAGTGAACTGAACAGTTCATTACAGCTCTAATTAACAGATTCTATACAGAAACTGAGATTATGGTCCTGACAGATGACAAATAAGCACAGACCCACCATGTCATTTTCCAGGCTGAGTTCTTTTCCTTGGAGTTTTCCAACCATCAGCCCTGGGGCACTGACAGTCACAAGGCTACACCGAAACGAAACTGGCAATTTTAATGACCTTATTTTAGAATGCTGGTGAGGCCCTGGCACAGGCTGCCCAGAGAAGCTGTGGCTGCCCCATGCCTGGAAGTGTTCAAAGCCAGGCTGGATGGGGTTTGGAGGAACCTGGGACAGTGGAGGGTGTTCCTGCCCACGGCAGAGGTGGGATAAGAAGGGCTGTAAGGTCCCTTCCAGCCCGAACCATTCCACGATTCACAGTCAAGTTTGGGTTGTGCCCCTTAGCATGCACGCTCTGTTCAGATACAGTAAACAAAAACATATAAAAACATCTGTGGACCAAAATTTACAGATGTCTTGAGAAAATCCAACCGCCTACATGAAATGGTTTCCAGTATACAGGAAGAAGAGAGCAGGGCTATCGATATTTCTGAAATATAAGGCACGGAAGAAATGAACACTATAGAGACAAAAGTATTTGAAAGTTTTTAAAATGTGAATTGATGGAATTTGAATTCCAGTTCTCCTGTTTTAACATCAATTTGAAATGGAGATGATGTGAATTGGTCCATTTTAGTTCTACAATAACTATACAGACTTTAACAGACTTTTTTACTAATTGTTTTTCAGCATAACTTTTGCCAGTCCTATCCACAGCAGGAAAAGTGTGCACATGGGCTTACATCTGATGATTTATGTTGTTGGTGGATGTGCTGGGCAACCTTTGCTGAGATTATAAAGCCTTTTTATCATTCAAAGTCTCACAGCAAGGCTGTAAAGGCAGCAGTGAACTGGAGGAGAAGTGAAGAGGAGAAATCAACACGCAGTGGTTACATCTCAGAGAATTAACTGTGCTATTTTGATACTATTAACAGTGTTCTCCAAAGAAAGGCAAGTTTATGAGTCATATCATATAATTTGTTGAACTTTTGGTATTTGGTGAAATACTTTGTGTAACTTAAAGGAATTGCACATTTTCCTTAGGGACCACAGAATAATTTACCCTTTGCATTATGTATCTATACTGTGTTTCTATAGTGAAACATTTTCCAGAAGTACAATTAATCTTGGGATTAGGATATTTGAATGAACAATTTGGTTGATATGAAATCTGAAATACCTCCAATTATGCTTAAATTCTTAAACGCCATTTGATGCTGAGTGTTTATTCTTGGGAGTAGCTATGACTTCATAGAAAATGAGCAAAGTGAGCAACGCTTCAAAGAAATACTGTAGAGCTGGTAACTAATGCTAAGTGCTGTTCTGCTAATTAGCTGGCAGCTTAGAGAGTGGAATTAAGCAATTAATTTCCTCCACAATAACGTTAGTGCTTCCATTGGACAGTGATGTACCGTGCAATCTACTTATGTCAGGCAGGGAGAAGATAACAACCTTCCACCCTCAAATATTTGTATTTATATTGTAACTTAAGGCAGTTAATGAGATGGGGAGTTGGGTTCATACAACAACTGTTATAAGAAGATAGAAAAAGCTTCTCACATTAATTTTTATCCTTTCAATTAAAGCCTGATCCAGTGGAAGACGCTGAAAGGTTTGCTGCTGGCTACAGTCTAGGGAAACTTTGGACAAGAAAAACTCCTCATTGGTTATACGTCAGGGTAAAGCATCTATAGCCACACCCTGTGGTGGTGAATGGTGCCCCATGCAGCTGGTGGCCAGGCACCTGTGGGGTTCTCCAAGGCTCAGTACTGGGGCCAGTCCTGTTTAATATCTTTATCTATGATCATTTCAAGAGGATCGAGTGCACACCCAGTCACTTTGCAGACAATGCCCAGCTGGGTGGGAGTGTGGATCTGCTGGAGGGCAGGAAGGCTCTGCAGAGGGATCTGGACAGGCTGGATCCATGGGCCCAGGCCGGTGGTCTGAGGGTCCACAAGGCCAAGGGCCCGGTCCTGCCTCGGGTCACACCAACCCCCTGCAGCTCCAGGCTGGGGCAGAGGGGCTGGAAAGCTGGGAAAGGCCCTGGGGGTGCTGGGGACAGCGGCTGCACATGAGCCCAGGTGTGCCCAGGGGGGCAAGAGGCCGATGGCACCTGGGCTGTGCCAGCCATGGGGTGGCAGCAGGGCCAGGGCAGTGACTGTCCCCTGTGCTGGGCACTGCTGGGGCCACACCTCACATCCTGGGGCAGTTCTGGGAACCTCAGGACAAGAAAGACATTGAGGGGCTGGAGCGTGTCCAGAGAAGGGAACGGAGCTGGGGAAGGGTCTGGAGCCCCAGGAGGGGCTGAGGGAGCTGGGGGGGCTCAGCCTGCAGAAAAGGAGGCTCAGGGGGGACCTTCTGGCTCTGCACAACTCCCTGACAGGAGGGGGCAGCCAGGGTGGGTCGGGCTCTGCTCCCAGGGAACAAAGGATGGGACAGGAGGAAATGGCCTCAAGCTGTGCCAGAGGAAGTTCAGGTTGGACATGAAGAGGAATTTCTTCATGGAAAGGGTGCTCAGGCACTGGAAGGGGCTGTCCAGGGAGGCGGTGGTCTCCATCCCCGGAGGTGTCCAAGGAATGACTGGATGTGGCACTCAGTGCTCTGGGCTGGGTGACAAGGTGGGGATTGATCAGTCTCAGGGTGGACTTGGTGTTCTTGGAGGGCTTTTCCAACCCAGTGATTCTGTGATTCTATGCCCTTGAGAGCAATGAGGCTCAGTAAAATTCAGTGCATTTCATTAAAGTGCTAAAAGCGTAGCTGAGTGATATCTCCTGATGACCCGGAACATGCCAAGTTAACTTTGTGTTCACAGTAATTCATGTTTGTGACAGAATTAAGGGGAGAGTAAGATTTTTGTAATTACAAAGGTTGACAGCAAAAGGCTTGATAGCTGCATCATTCTGTTGGATTCTTTCATTTCAATCTTTTCCTCAGAGTTATTAGAATTGCCCCAAATCAAGTTGCCTGCTAAAATCTCCTCTGTAAAACACTTGATTTTCTTCTGCTAAACCCCTTTAGAGCAAAAGGATTTATGTGCATCCGCTATTTACTGTGACAGCCACTAAAGCCATATAAACTCCAGGAATGTGAAGCACAGCCCTCATAATTCGCCGTGCACAGGTATTTTGATGGATAGGGCAAAAATGGGAGAGGCAGTTTTGCTTTCAGCTTGATGCAGCTTAGCCAGAAACAATTATTTTCGTGATTCGAAATAAACGCGTAAAAAAGGGAGCAGCCAAACAACATCGGCCTCATTCAGCTGCCGAATCTTTCAATTCATGGCAAACAATTGAAAAGCTCGTGGCATTATTCACTGATCCTGTTCAAAGACAAAACTTCAGTGTTCAACTGTGTAGCGCGTTTGCTAAGGGAACCCGATGCCTCATGGCACCACTACAGGTAATTTTTACCTTTAATTCATCCACATAAATTAATTTATGTGGAGCTAAAGTGTGCAGTGAGAACTTTTAAATCAAATAATCCTGTAATAACTCTGTGCTCAGTGATATCATATACTAGATGTCAAACTCATCCAGTTGAGATGTTCCAAAGTGCTTCGTGGCAAACTGTTAAACCCCTTCCCCTTCTGTGTGTGGATACCCTTGATTGGTCTCTGCATTTAAATGGAGTGGTTTACTTCAGCTGCAGAGGAGATTTGCAGTTCAGGCAAATGCTCAAGCTCTACCTTACAGAGGAACAAGACAATGTATTCTCAAAATTACAGTTTCTTTTCTTTCGGTAAAAAATTAGTTTTATAAGAATTGAAAACTGAACTGAGTTAAATAAAGGCGAATACTAAAATGTTTCTTCTATCAAAATAAAAAATCTTTTCTAGAATCATCTTCTTAGGAGGTAATGAGAGATTTTGGACAGCTAAAGCTCAGTGGTGTCTTAGGTAATACCTGTCTTGAAATACTTTTAGGATTATGAGCTATTTTCCTTATTTATTCTTAACTGAAAACTTTTCCTTCAGCTGGACTTTGAAATAATGCACTGTGTTTTAAACACGTCTCAAGAACTTTCTCTTAGAACCAAACAAACCCAGGGCACTTCTTGCTCCCACTAGTGCCATGAGAAGGCTTCAGTAAGAAAATTTCAGTTGGTTCTAAGTGAAATTCCCTTAAAATTGAAGCAGATACAAATTTTCAGTGAATTCATTCACGCTCCTGCTAAAATCATCTGACTTAACTGCAGTATGAATTCTTGGGCAATGTTCAAATTTGTACTTAATGAACAGGAAAATCATAAAATTATGATAAAGGTGAACTTCTCTTCTTAATCTATCACGTCCTTACCTTTCAATTAATCTATTTTGTTTTTTAAAATTGTCCTTACAGCAGTATAGCACTAACCCCATTCCTAGATCTGTGAAGGAAATGCAGAATGCCCATACCAGCCCTTCAATTACCTCCAGGGACGGCTGTTTAATTTTAATGAGGACAGATGCATCATTTTGATTTTCACGCAGTTTTTACAACAGCCCAACAGTGAGCACTGTGGATGAAGTCATGGAGCAGGCAGGTCACCAGGCTTTCAAGGTGTGCTAAATTATTTGGACACAATTGCTACCTCTGTGAAATGAATTTGGGAGACAGCCTCCCTCATGAATACTTAGAATCCTTTCTGTTTCTCAGGCTAAGATTTTGGTGTGTTTGTTTCTTGTGCTGGTTTTTTTTTTTTTTTTACAAATAATATCATTTTTTGTTGAAATTATTCTCTTACTTCTTGTAAGAGCTGAACATAGTTTTGTGTTATGAGATGCATCACGGGGAAGATCTGGGTTGCCTGGGGCTGTGGTCTAAAGATAAAACAGCAGTCAGGTGTCTCAGGGGACTCAAAATCTAGGTAAGAAGGACAGATGGAGGAAAATTAAGGCTAGAAGAAGAAAAGAGACTTCTGTGGGTGGCTACTCCTCAACATCTGTCTGTAATATCTGGTTTCTTCTCTGGCACCAAAATCATACTTGGGTATTCAGTCAGAGGCTAGAGGGGCAGGACTTTAACACACTACTGCCTTCATGAAACTTTAGGGAATGTAGCATCTTTGGAGTCTCCTCTCTGTCAAATGTGCTGGGAAATGGCCAAGGAAATTCCTGAGGTGTCAGACAAAGGGAACAGAGCCGTGCAAACTTAATTTTCTTAGGAAATCCACTTGATGAAAAGGTTGAGGACTTATTTTGTCTCTCCCAGCAAACCAACACCAGCTCCAGGAGGTTTCTCCATGTCTTCATTAGCCCAGGTCCATGTCCTTTCCTGCAGAGCTCTGTGGCAGAAGCCCAATCATAATCTGACCCCTACTTTTCAAGTTCTACTGCTGTTTGCTTTCTCTAGATTAGAACAACGCAATCATATTTTACAAGGTCTGGTAAGCTCATTATTCCTCTTCGGGCTGCTTTCTGAATTTTATGTCCCTTGCAACTGTGAAGCTTCTTTTTTTACTGTTATTTGTCATCCATTAATTAACTGAATGTTTTCTTCTTTCTCTCACTTTCTCTTTCCACCTCTCATCATCGACTTTCATCTCATTCACTTTATTTAACATCACTGTGAAGGAATGAAGGTGATGCATGTGAATAGTCAAAGAACATGGGAAACAGTCGTTATATGAGCAGCAGACAATGGAATACGTGGCTTCTGTGTTTATTATTTGACCTGTCAATATTCCGATCGGCTGAAATCAACTGAGGGGGCTGATTTCCCTTGGGAATTTAAGCACTCCTAAATAACAGCTGCTACCATGATGGGTTGGAGCAGAACTGAACCCACCAAAAGCCCCAAATAATGTGATATACAGAATGTGAAGTTTGCTTCTTCGCATTTATTTTTATTGTGGATTTCACATCTGTAAAAATGTTGTCAAATCAAGATCTTTGAAACCACGTAATGACAGTATTTTGCTCTCTAGAAGTGATTGAGATTCACAGGTGTCAGGTGTGAAACCACAGAGGCTCAGACTAATGACTCGGAGTCATCAGCGCTTCAGTGGGCAGATTGGAGTGCAATCACACATCCAGTCCTTGAAATCAACCTCACATAAACAAGCTTCTCATGAATGTTCCATCTCAGTATTTAACAAGTGCAGGTTTTTTACAGAAAGCAGAGGGGCTAAATGAATCATAAGGAAAGTAAACACTTACAACAACGAATGAGAAGTTCATCATTTGCAAGGAGGCAGTTGTTATGGCCAGAGTACTCTGACCTTTGGAAGCCTTTGCCAGCTCTGTGAGGCTGTCCTCACACTCAACAGACAAAAGAGACCCTGAGAACATTACATCCCCAGCCTGCAAACATTTGCATCAGAGTTATTAGTTCTGATTCTCTGTGACATGGAGCCTGATTACATCTGAATATCTCCTCATAATAAGAGGAGGTACTGACACCATGTCAAAACCACCACTCTGTTCTGATTACATTTGGATATTGTTTTCAGGCTGCCCTTCCCCCCACCCCCTTCTTTTGTACAACACTTCCACAGCACACTTGAGCATCTTTTCTTTCATTGCTTACGGCAGTCTGCTCATCCGGGAGCTGTAAATTATGTGAATAACAAAAGCAGAAAACTGTGCTCATGAGGGCAATTTATCAAAACCATGTATCACAGAATCACAGAATATCCTGGGCTGGAAGGGGCCCACAAGGATCATCCAGTCCAGCTCCTGGCCCTGCACAGACACCCCAACAATCTCACCCTGTGCCTGCGAGCGTTGTCCAAGCACTTCTGGAGCTCTGGCAGCCTTGGGGCCGTGCCCATTCCCTGGGGAGCCTGTTCAGGGCCCCACCACTCTCTGGGGGAAGAACTTTTTCCTGATACCCAGCCTGACCCTCCCCTGACACAGTTTCAGCTGTTCCCTCAGGTCCTGTCCCTGAGAGACCAGTGTCTGCCCCTCCTCTTTTGGCTTATTGCACTGCAAAATGGAAACTTTCCTTAGTTAATATTTGTTCAGAATTTTTAGGGCAGGAAGAACCATGAAGATGCTGTGCTATAAAAGATCTGTGACCACTCAATAAATCTTGACTGCCTTTTGATAATTCTGTGGCACCCTGGAGCTCTGCGGTGTGCTCAGACAAAGCCGGGAAGGAGGAAAAAACCCAGCCATCTCTGTGCAAGGAAAAGTGCCAGAAGGCATTAGCAATGTGCTAATGGCTGCTGGTGACCTGACTTCAGACAGGACATTATTCTTGTCTGCACCTCTCTTTCCTGCCTGTAAAGAGGGGATGGAACTTAGGGGTGTTACCAGTGCTTGTGAGCAGCATGGAATTCAGGTTCAGAGCAGACAGTGGCAGATAAACACCTAAAATATACTGTGGTTTCCAGTGAATCCTTAATGCTACCCTGGTCACCTCATTACAAGTGTAGGTCCTGGCGTTGCTGCAGCTGCTCTGTTGCACAGCACATCTCCTCCACATGCAAATACGTGGAGGCATGGCCTCCCTAAGACACAACCAAAACAACTTGAGGCAGAAGCTGTCCACTCCATCAAAGTTGGAGTAAAAGATCACTTTGGGGTTCAAAGTGTAAGGAGCTTTTTCAGGACGAGGTTGAGCCTACAAAGTGGGCGTTTGCAAAGCCCATGTACCTCTGAAGGCAGTGCAGGCACTGCAATCCCTCCTGCTTAGGAATACAAGCCTTTTAAAGAGGTCTGAAGATTTACTGTTCCATAAACATGGATCAGGGAGGAAGTGCCTGTTTATGCTGCTCTAATTATTCAGTTTGCTGCAGCAATTGCTGATCTGCTGTCTCACGACAGCCCCTGAGTCAATTCAAACAGCGAGGATGTTGCTGAGGAAAGAGGAGTTAGCACTCAGCAAAAATGATGGCTGGAGCTGAAGAAGACATTGCAGAGAGGATCCTGGACTACCTCTACAGTAAGACCTCTTGCAAAATATCTCACTATTTATTTGTGAAACACCTCAAAGATTCAGCCTTGGACATTTTACCTCGAGTTTCTGTGCGTCCTGCTATCCAGTCAGAGAGAAATGTAATTTTTCCTTTTTTTCATTCTCCACCAGCTGACAGAATAAATGTCATTTTCCTGTGCCCAGACACCTGGGATGCCCTTTTGTCCCCCGCGTACTCTGCACCACACACATCCTCTCTGCAGCCCCAGCACTGTTCTGCTGCCTGATATGAAAACAACGAGGGGCTGGGGACTCAGCTCAAAGCCTGACGTGCTGAGGGAATCGATTAGCAGATAACACCTTCAGTAACTGATGCACACGGAATTTGTCTTGTGCCAGCTCCAAAGGGTCTGAGTGACAGTAATGACTGCTGTGGCTGTACCTGCCCACAGCTTTCCAACACAGTTACTGGGGAATTACACACTTAGCAATGCTGGTGGTGGGGGGCCTGTAGAAACTGTCAAAGTTCTTGGGGTTACTTATTTTTCTAAGGACCTGTGTTTTTCTTATCCCTGCCAATTTGCCTCACCAGAAGAAAAATCAAACCCCAGCTATGACTCAACAGTAAACTGAATAAATTAAGAATAAGTGGCATCCTTATCACTGAGTTGCAGTGACTCTGAGTGCAGAAACACGCAAGGAGTAGCACATACTTCTCACATTACAGTGTTCTCTTTTTGGGTGATATGGGAAGCAAAAATATTTAAAGAAAATTACATCCTCTGTTTACAGTGATGGGAGGTTAACAAGGTTTTTAAGCATATTAGGGTATTAAAAGAACTATTTAGGAAACCAATTTCCTAAGGCACAAATACACATCTACAAGTAAATATGTAACAATATATATAAGTATGAATAAGTACTGTTGGTACTCAACCTAAAATCTTTTTTATCTCTGCCAAAAGAAAAAGAATTGTGGAAGGTTTGTACTTAAGCATATCTTTAAGCAGATAAATGGAAATCCTTCCATTTTGGAGCATAAAGTTATTCTAGGAAAGTAACTGCCATAATAATATGTCTGAGACATATTGTGTGGTGGAGTTTTTTATAAACAAACAAAGAGAGAAGTAAATAATTCTAGGATAAAAGAGCTCTGGTAAACTACCAGGAAATTGTGTAATTCAGCAATAAGTTAATAGTGCTCCAGAGCTCAATCTGATTCGTTTTCTTCATTACACAGCCAGATAGATGCTTCTGTTTTTTCTGTTTCAGAAGGATTTCAAAATCAGCTATCAAAGAGAGAATCTTAATTTAAGTCTAATTCTGAAATTGGAACCTGAGGCAAACAATCTCCAAGTGAAACCAGCTCACAGTCACAGGTTTACCTTTTTTCCTCATTTAACTGAACTGACAAGATGGCAGTAAAGTTAATGTTAAGCACAGTCTGCACAGCCTGGTTCCCAGAAGATGAGAACACACTGAAAAACCCAAGATGACCCTGAATATTTTCTCCAAAGAGCTGAGAGCGTGGAGTCAGCACTGGTGGCTGCAGCTGCCCGGGGTTTCAGCTAGCCAGCTGACCAGGGCTGAGAGAGTTCTGAAGGGATGAGCTGGAAATTAAGCGGAACACCTCCTTTCTTCCACCTGCCTGTTCAAATTTGGGATCTTATCCCTTCACAAGAAGACCCCCAGTCCTTGGCTTCTGTCTCTGACTACACACTGGGTGATGCATGGTGGTGGTGGCAGGGGGGGTGTTTCCCAGACTGGAAAGGTGCCTCATCCTGCTGCTCAGCTGCTGCCTTTTTTCACCC
>VZTA01000411.1:50833-90581 GCA_013398855.1 Mohoua ochrocephala | reverse complement strand
GGGGCAAACTTGGGGTAATTACACCATTAACTGGAATTTAAATTGGAGAATTAACCCTGATCTGCAAATAGACCAAACTTACAGAAGTGTGAAGAACCCGTGACCCAGTGTCCATCTTGAGTGGAGCCCCTCAGAAGCTTTTGACTCCCAAGGTGTACCTTTGAAGGCCCTTCAAATAAATACCTTTTTTAACTCTCTTAATCTTGTCTAGCCTCTCTTTTCAGGTAGCCACTTCAAGGCATCAAAACAACATTGGGCATCTCCACTCCAGACATCATTCTGTTGTTAAGCCTTGCTTGAACCAGATGCAAGATAAGCAAATGGCCCAGCTCATGTTTTCCTCAGCCTCATCAATTCTTCACCTGTCTTAAAGCAACACTGTACAATTCAGACTATTTACCACATGTGGGAACAGATTTTATAACCACACCAGAAATTTATCACGATAGTAGGGTTTTCATTTACTGCAGAACTCGTGTTTATATTTAGTCTTTTCAAATTAATTAGTGCTAAAAGTGAATGATTCAAAAACTTGCAAATAAATTCAATTATATTGAATTACCACCATCCTACCTCGGAACCTGTCAGGACTGCTTCTGGTGTGTAATTACGTTAATGACCCAGAAAATAAATACCAGTTCAGGTGATGTGATAAGTGATGTATCAAATCTCTTGCTCCTCTATCCTAATGGCAGTGTGCTGTATTCAGCATGGTACAATATTTTTTTCGTACAACATTAGTATTAAGAGTTACAAAATGCAATGTCTTTTCCAAGTACTGCAGAAAAAGAATAAGTGGGATCAAGTGGTAATATATTGTACTTTGTCTTGTATGACTGCCAGAGGCCCTCTCAGCTGCTCTCTCACTCCTCCTCAACAACACAGCAGGAAGAAATAGGATGGAAAAGTTCATTGTCTGAGATAAAGGCAGTTTAACCAGAAAACCAAAAACTGCACATGGAAACAAAGCAAAAAGGAGGAATTATTTGCTACTTCCCATTGTCAGGCAGATGTCTGTCCATTGCCTTGGAAGCTAGGCCTCGATTTATGTAGGGTTGCTTCAAAAGACCAGCACCATGAAGACAAATGTCACCCCTTGCTTGTCCTTTTCCCCAGTTTCGTTGCTGAGTAGAACCTTGCATGATACAGGGTATGTCTTCTATCAGTTCGAGACTGCTGTCCCTTGCAAATTCTTGCCCACCTGCAGCCTACCCTCTTTTGGTGGAAGTTGAAGGCTGTTGGAGAGAAAACCTTGATGCTCTTCAAGCGCTGCTCAGCAGCAGCCAAAACACCGGTGTGTTTTCAGTACTGTCCTAACCACAAATGCAAAGCCTAGCACTGTAAGGGCTGCTCTGAGAAAAATCGCTCCATCCCAGCCAGACATTGTACCTACATATTCTTTCTTTCTCTTTTGCCCTAGATTTTAAGTGTCTACATAGACCAAGTTTGATTTGAAATATGGGGGGTTTTTTATTCAGTGTGTATGATTTTGCGTGGGATATTTGAGAAATTATGTGTTTTGAATAGTGCATAAATACTGCTCACAGATGTGCAAAGTTTGAAGTCTTTCGGGGTTACTGAGAGATGTGTGACATCAAAAGTAAGATGAAAAGCCCAGCTTTGTCAAGTAAGTTACACTCAGAAGTATAGACAACCCAGAAGTCTCAACTTCCCAGTCCCTTTTCCAGCTGAAGGGACATTTTTTTCTCAAACAATGTGACTACTTACCATGTGATTCTCTTCTGCATAGGATATGTTTATGTCAGCAGGTTACTTATGTATCAGTATCGAGGAATTAACTTTGCAGTAAAATTTGAATTTATTAAAAGGACTGACAGAAAAAATGATAAACGATGCAATTTCTAGTTTCAGACAATAAGATGTCCATGAAATCCTAACTGATTCTGTGACCATAATATTCTGTCAGTCAGGGCTAAACCTTGTCCTTTTTTTCCTCCACTGGTATGACAGACTTCCTCTCCTACATTGTTATTAAGGTATTCACCTTTCCATTAAAACGGATACCCAGGTCTAGAAGATTAAGTTGCAAAATTCAGCTGCACTCTATCTGCCACCTTCTGCTTTTCCTGTCAGAGTCAAACATGTTGTAAGCAAAGTTTTGCTTCATTCCATTTCCACCACTTGAGAAATGAAATCAGGTATGAAATCTAGCAGAAGCTACAAGCATAGCTAGGTGCAGCTTAGGGTGATGGATGCATTTGTGTCTTAATGCTTAAGTAGATATATGAGTGTGAACTCCTGCTTGAATGGTCTCACACAAGGCCAAAATGGCCAAGTGCCACTGCGGAAGAAACAAGGGAGAAATCAAGATGTAATTTACTTAGATTGCAGCAGATGAGGTATTATTTGGGAAGCTTTAAAAACTTGGATTTGGGGAAGCACAGAAATAACTTGATTAAGAAGGTGGTGGAATCATATAAACACTGAAGAAGGTTGCAAAAGAAACATGCATCTTCCAAGAACAAGCTAGGTGCACCATAATGGCTTTTCCCAGACAAATTTTCTACAGTTCAGTGAAAAACAGTTGGAAAAATAGAGAAAAATTTTAATGTTTAATGTGTTTAATGTTAACAGAAAAGTGATGCAAGTGATTTAAACGGCCAACAAAATGTTATTGCAGTGTATTTTAGACCATTCTGAAAAGGCGTGAGTGAAGTAGTAAAGGGTAGCTCCAGGGAGATCAGGCTGGTCTCCACTTTGGATGGTTGTCCAGAAGATTTGCACTGTTAGTCACTGAAGAGAACTTTTGTGAGCCTCCCTGTCATTTTCAGAAGGGGTTTTGTTTGTCTAACTCTTCGACTGCCTTCACCATGATTCACTCAAAAATATCTGCAGGTGTTATGGCTTGACAGCAAAAGTATTGATGAACTTCATGGTGAAGCTTTTACAGCAAGTTTTATTTTACATAACTGAAATAATTGACCTTATTAGGAATTGATACAACAGTGCTCCCAAATGCCAGATAAAATTAGATTTTAGCTCTCTATATATATACAAACACACATGTATATCTATATCCATCTCTATACTGGAAAGACAGGTAGCTGTTTACAAAAAAGGAGGGCCTAGTATAGAAATAAAATCTTTGTACATTTTTGCGCAAACATCAGAAAACAGAAGAACCCCAATGTACAACCTCCATTATAAATTGGAAGAGAACCAACATTTACCACTTGAAGCCAGATTTGTTGTGAAAAAACATACAGCATCAGGATCAAACTATCAGTCCTCCATTCAAATGTTACTCTAGTCTTAGTATAGAGTCATTAAATCTGGAAATCCGTCAGAGACACAAGGAGATGCAGATTCATATATGTATCTGCTGATCTGAATTACCTGCTCTTGGATCCAATGACATCTTTCTCTTTTAAAAATGTTTAGAACCTTGAAATATTCCTCTTTGTTTCACAGGTGCTACTACTGTTCTGCCTTTTATGTGGTACATACATGCCGTTGAGCAGAATAACTCCATCAATGCTTTTGTGATGGCCTTTAGTTACAGCCTTGCCCATTCTTTTATATGAGAAGAGTTTGAGTGTAACTTGTCCCTAACTCCAAAGCATGTCTTGGGATTGTGGAGACATTGAAAAGACCTAACAAGAAGAAGCATCTTTATAAATTAACGTAAGGCACAGGATTTAGGTGGAATATGCTGAGGACATTTTGCATGAAATGTGCTGAAAGTAATAGACACACACAGTTCACATTGTTGTGAGAAATCAAAAGAGGTTTCAAATGCTTTTGAAAATCAATCAGAGGAGCACAAAGGACGACTGCAGCTCGCGTGTCTTCTATTTTAAACACGGCAAAATAATATTCAGATTTTTTTTCTATTAACAGGTACTCACGGCTGCATGCTAGCTAATTCAAATACAAGCTTTCACAAAAGTATAAAGCGTGAAAACAACACAGAAAAAAAAAGATACAGCGTAATACTATTAAAATGAAGAAAGTAGTCAACCAGATTTACTGAGTAAAATCCTGGCTCCATGTCAGCCTTGGGAGTTTTGCCAAAAATTTTAATAAGTGAGAATTTCACTGTTTGCATTCTATGATAGAAGAGAAAGGGAAATAAGATTAAATATAAAGAAAGAAGGGAAAGGAAACTCGTACACATATTCAGCTCACATGTAAATTCACGTGGCTATGGATTTAATGTATAATGACAAGTATTATTATTTATCAACATAATTAAAAAATTTTTATGAAGCTTTAGATTTATATCTATTTTATCCTATTTTGTATTTAGGTGGGAAAACCAAGGCAAACTCGGGTCGATGACTTTCCATGGCAGCAATTTGTTTCAAGTATGATGTGAGAGTCTGGAGTCTGAACAAGGATTAATATTGGAGGGAAATGTAGCAGGAGTTCTGATAATCACCCTTTGTATTCAAGAATGCTGTTGGTAAAGAATACCTGTGCATATGTGAATAAAAGTTTCATACTGAGTAATTTTTGTCCAAGTGGATGGATATTTGTGCTTGAGTATGGTTCTATCAAGGCCTGGAAAGTTATTTGTTTAATAATCTGCCCATTATAAGACATTTTTTCAATGTGAATGGAGTGCCTTAGTCCCTGTACATGACTCACAGGTGGCTACTAGTTTACTAGGTGCAGGATGATGACAGCATGAGCAGAACACACAAATTTTCTTCCTAGATACACCGTCCCTTCTCCGAGAGTCTATTTTTTTAATCTGCTATTGTTTTAACTGGATGCCATTATCCTTCAACATAAAGACTTCAGAGAAAGAGTGATTTTTTTGTATTCACGATGATTTGGTGGTCCTTAAAAAATGTTGTTTAGTCTTTGGCAGAGGAAAAGAATTTAGCTTCCTGGAACAATTCCGGTTTCCTTCAACCCTAAAAGTTCCTAATGAGCTCGGAAGTATTAGAAAGAAAAGGAGACCCCATCCACTGCCTTGTCAGGACAGGAGACTAAAGAGATGGAAGCCATAGTATCCATATGTGAGGCCTGTAAAAGAGGAAAGGGAGGTGCTAGCTCCGGTTTGGCCAACTTCCTGAGCAGTACAGTGGGAATAGAGACCCCAAGGAGAAACACTGGAATGAGAATGTGTTGCTGCAAGTGACTTGCTTTCTCCTTGTTAGAAACTCACGAGCCTAACACGGTGTGCTTTCCCCTTGGCAGAGCCAGACAACGTTCTCATATCACACCTTGCCTTTGTTCAGACCTTCTAGCAATCATTTCAGGTGCAGTGTTAGTAATGGATGGCAGCTTAGTGTTCCACCGATTTAAGTATGATTTCCACTCTTTTCTTTCCAAGAGCATGCCACAGACATAGTTCCCATCACTGAAGCAGGCTTTCCAGAGCTTTACAATGACAATTGCATTTTACTTACAATATTGGGAGCAGTCAAACATAGATTGCTGGTGAGACACCTGGTAAGATGAAGACTCCCCTGCTCTGACTCACGCTCCGTCCTGAACATGTTGTGGAGAGATACCTGAGATCAGCAGACTACCCTCACTGTACCTGGCATCTACAGCAGTACCCGGCTGTGTGCCGGGATGACTTGATCACTGCTTGCCTGGTGACTTGGTTGCTGTTGTGATCTTTTGCTTTTAAACCAATTCTCCCAGCTGGAAGACAACCAGCACACTTCTTCCAGGAGAGAATCATGAGGATTAATGATTCTTCGTTGTTAGACTGGATCTTTACTCCCTTGAGCACCAGCACAACTTGGAAACACAAAAAAAAAGGACTTGGAGAAAGAAAGGAGCCTTGAGTTTCCCAAGTGGAGCATACATTGATGAATAGCATGCATACACAGCATGTTCACGATCTCATACAAAATGAATGAGTATTTTTTTTAAAAGTTATCACATTCTAGGAATCATTACATTAAATATGGCTAAGTCATTAGAATGTAAGGAACTGTCCAAACTCAGGAGAAGTCTGTTTAAATGTTTCTTTTATCTTCTGTTACATTTATAAGAAGGTCTTAATAGCAGTAGTCATTTGTTAGCTGGAAAATTATTTCACATGTTCCATGTTTTAGTTACATGGAAAAACCTAAAGAGAAGCAAAAAATGTATATTAAACAAGCCTGATCCTTAACTCAGAAAGTTTATTAGTGTCTTGAATAAGTAAATAGATTTGTTAATTTTTAATTTCCAATTTACATATTTTTCTCATCTCTTTCATTTATAAAGTGTCCGTAGCTCTTACAAGTTAAGGAACAGCAGTGTTTGGAAAGTACCCCGGAGACCACTTTGCACTATCAAAAAAGTTTATGATTTTTGTGAGGCATGAGATTATCACATTGACAAAGCTCAAATACTTGAATAGAGTGCTGGAGAAGAGCAGAATAGAACTGAGAGGGACAGACAAAGCTTTACCAGTAAATTACTGTTCTGAATTGCTGGGTACAGAAACATTCAGAGGAGAATGCTGCAAGGAAAAGCGAGCCTGTAGTGTTAGTCATCAACACACCTCTGTGGAAGAGCCTCTTTACACACAGAAGCAATAAAGGCTGCGTCTCATTACAGCAACAGTAGGAAAAATTGCAATCTTGAGAGGCAAAGTTACAAGTGGATATAATGGCAACAGGCACCCAACAGACTTGAGGAGCATATCTCATTGAAAAGTGCTCTCATTAGGCAGAGGCAAAGTTACTTCCACGCAACAGTTATTTCTCCACTTCCTACGTGTCTTCAGTGTGCAAATTCAATGACTCTTCAGAATGAGTCACTTTCACAAGAGCATGGAAGAAACACTCAGCAACAAATGCCTCTGCTGGAATGGTGCAGTCCTACGAACAAAAGAAACCTCCGAGAGGAGGAAGAGTGTGAATTCATGGGGCTGCCACTGACTCTCACAGCTGCAGCTGTGCCCTGTGCCACTTTTGTCTTGGAGGTGAAGGTGTAATGAGATACACTGGCTGTCAGATAGCATCAGGAGAGTTCATGCAGGAACCGCTGTTTTAACAGGACATATAATTAAACATTGGAGCAAATATGAGACAACGCGCATCTGAAGACATAATAGCTCATTTCAAGATTAGACTCAGGACTCACTATGTGAAGCCTGTGGCTTGCTTTATTCAGTGAGTCAGCCTAATTGCTGATTAATTAATTCTGATCTTTTAAGCGAGAGTACTGTTGCTCTTTGTTATATTAATAAAAAATAAAAAGGCGAGCAAACAAACCAAAAACTCCAAAACCACCAACAACAACATCAACAACAACAAAAAAACCCAGCAAAAAAGCCAGGAAAGAAAACACAGCCACAGTGGAGTCTGCTGAAAAATATTTGCTAAAAATATATAAATCAAGGAGCTGAATCCTGTCTGTGTGCACTCTGCCTCTCTGGCACACATTGGTGAGCCTCAGAAAGAGAACTGTGAACTAAGTGGAGACCTCCAGGGAAGCTGAGATTCCAGAGATAGTGCATAATTCCTGTACCCCCCAGTGGTTTGTTTGTTTGGTTGGTTTGTTTTGAGGTTGGTTGATTCATGGGCCATACAGAGCCTTGAATCTTGACCACAGCTGAGATGGCTTTCTGTCACCGTGACCCAAGGAAGAGGTTTTTGTGGACAAGACAAGACTCTAGTTTGGAAATGGTTCCAGAACAAATACATTTAGATTAGAGGAAATACAGAAATACAGAAATACAAAATACAGAAATTTTGGCTCCAAACAGAAAATTTTAATCAGACAGGGTCTGGAAAATTGGGCTTTGGATGGAAACAGAATTACAGTGAAGTTATTACCATGAACTCATCGATATCGGTTTGGGGTTTTCAAACTACATAGGTCCTCTTTCTACTAACTCCCTGTCCTAAACTAACAACAACTCTTGAGAAAGAGTGGTCAGGTAGGGTGATCTGGGGGATTTTTATTTTAAGATGGGAATGTCTGAGAAGAGGAAGGTTAAAGACTTCTGGAGAGGATGTTTTGTTTCCTGATCATTTTCTGCAGGGGGATGGGGAGAGATGACAGGCCAACATAATCCCACTTAATTCCTGGGAATTCTTCCCTGGTTAGTCACACCCCAAGCCAGGGAAGGGTCTGTGGCTCTTCCATTTGTGAAACAAATGGAGATCATGACTGTTATCTGGAAAGTGATAGCAGCGTGTGCTTCTGTGCAGATGCACATACATTCCTTCTCTTTATCTTCTAATTCATGGATGAAATGTGACTGTAAGGATCAGTGTGAACAGAACTAAAAAGAGCTAAATACAGCTGACAACTGCTGATACATAAGTAATATATGAGTATTATAGCAGTTTGTCATACAGTTCAAAGATTAAAGAGAATTTCAAAATTATACACGTCAAAATTTCACACTGAGTTCGCAAAATTAAACCAATCTAACATCTTCAGCTGGTACCAAGTCCTGCACCACCACAGTCAATGGGAGATTTATCAATCCCAACATTGTCATCAGTCTGATCTTTAGCAGACCTAAAGCAAGGGCAAACCTGTAGTAACTAACTTTATCAAAAGTTTCTCCAAATATATTGCAGTATGCTAGGTGGCAGAATTTGGAAACTGATACATGCTTAAATTTTTTAAGATTAGTAAACATTTGCCTTGAAGTTTCGAGAAACCATACATAGAATGTGATCCATTTCGAAGCATGTCAGTGTAAATAGCAAAAGAAGAAAATGCTTCTTGCTCAGAAACTGAAAAGGTACAGTAATCCTAACCACTCTATGATCCATTTTGACTGAAGTAGCTGGTCAGATATTCAGGTCTTCACAAGTTTTGGGGAAAATTGTGTCAGAGACTAAAGACACAGTAAGGTATCTAGGTACAAAATTATTTATTTGCAAATAATAGCTAAAATCTCTTTCCCTGAATATGAGAAATTAAATGCAATGAGGAGGTTGTTCTTCCAAAGCTTATTAAACTTACTGGCTGATCTGATCACTCAGTAAGGTTTTTTGTTTCTCAAGGTTGTGTTTCATCTGATTCTGTGACCATTGACCAGAGAAACCTGGTGTCTAGCTCTGATACAGATTTGGGTTTTCTGGGATGGGAGACTTACTCTGTTTGAGACCTCTTGTAGTTTCAATTTAAACCGTAACTTTACACAAATGCAAAGAGGCAAGTGCAGATGTTATCTGGTGGGGTTTTTTTGCTTTGCAGTCTTTTTGCTCAAATTTAAAAAATAGTAAGTCAACTTCCAATCTCCCCAGAAAGTTCCCCTTCCCACCCCCCATTTATTTCTCTTATTTTTTCCCCACATCCTGATATTCTGTATGAGTGGTTTGTGGGTCTAAGCAGTCCACAGGACTGGGCAACCAGAGTACAAAAGGCAGGTTAAGGTAAGGAGCATTTAGCAAAGAACAGTGGCACAGCGAGGGGCAGTGGCACGGCTTGGAGGACCAACTTGAGATCAAAACAGTTGAGCCTATTTGACTAGACATAGACAGAAGGATTACTCTAACAATAAATAACCTCTTAAAAATCTCTTCCTAGGATTGTGCTTTGAGAGGTTGTCAGCCATTTTGGAAGCTTTCAAGTTATCCAAAGTGTTGTTGTTTCAAGCAGTATTTGTAGCCAAAGGCATATATTGAAGGATTCTACCAATGTCAGGGACAAAAGATTGGTGGAGTTTATTTGGCTGACTTAACAGCCAAAGTGGTAAGTTCCTTCTAGGGAACAGGCACTTCATCCAAATTTGAGACTTGTGGCCTCACCTGTAGAAACCTTTGCTCTATCTCTCCCTCTTCCATGTTGTACTTTGCTTTTGTTTTGTTCTCTCCTTTTGTTCTCCATTTGTTGTTTTCTCTTTGTGCTTTTATTTTAAGCAAAATGTTTGACCCATGCAAACAAAATTGAATAAATCAGTAGGCTGCTGAACCAGGAGGAATGGAACTCAGAGTGATGTGACAGAAACAAAATTACTGCATAAATTCATGACATATAACTGATGGTACTTCATTGTACTGAATTTATATATATTCATAACATAAACTCTTCATTTGACAAAGAGGCTGTAGTTCTGAACTTCATTTTTCTCTCTTCAGTAATTTTTAAAAACTTTTCCTTTCATAAGAAAATAAACTAATTAAAGAGTGAGGAAAATCCTCATTTAAATTATTAGCATCATTTTAGCAATCTAAGTTAAACAAAACAAAATTTTCTGCTTCTTCAAATCAGCTTAATTAATCCTGTGAGAACTAAATTAGTCTTTATGTTGACTGTATTAAGGCCCCTTGTTAATTGGCAGAATCATAAGCTCATTTTATGTCTCAGCGTTCATAAGAAATACAGAAATAAGATTTCCAAGTACAGAAAGTAGAAATAAAAACCTCTCTATCTACTTCAAAAATACTTTTTTTGGATAAAAACATTAGAAAAAAACCCTATAGTCTTTTACATCCCATGCTTCAATGTTTTTCTCTTTAGTTTTAAAAAAAGGTTAAAGTTTGACCTTTTTTTCTTCCAAAAATGAAAATCAGCTTAAAATAAAATGAAAAAAAACACCCCAAAACGAAAAAACAAAACAAAACACAAACCAAAAAAAAAGCAGCATTTTTTCTTTTACTGCTTAGAAGAATTGCATCTGATGAATGGATGTGTGGATTTTATTTGCACATGCAGATAATCAGGAGCTCTGACTCAAGTTTCTCTCATTGTCAGAACTGAAGGAAAGCTGGGTCGTTGAGATTCTTTTTCTTCATCATGGCAGAGTGTTATCTGGGCCAGGGAGTACGAGTAAACTTTTTCTGCTGCTTCTGCTGTTTTCAATCATTGCTTTCATAAAATTTTTAGAAATTCAGTTTTTAAAATTTAAATAATAATTAATTTGAATAAGCCAGCAGGTCCAAAATTTGTTTAGGATAACAAAATCGACAGATGGGCTTGTAAAAAAGCGTACAGAGTAGTTGATAAGTGTAGTTTCCATAGATAATCATAAAAAAATCACCTCAAGTGATCTTTTTTTCCTATGGAAAAAGAATTATTTCAGCTGAAAATAATTTTCAGCTCATTTCTTTGAGAAATATTCTTCTTAAAAAAAGAATCAGCTAGCTCTTGGTGTAACCCTCAGACTTAATGTGGGGACAAAATACACAAGAGAAATTAGTTGATGCATAGTATTTGAATGTTGTGAAATTACAATTAGTCAATGTGTTCAAATGTGTTTCTTAGCACTGAAGAGTTCTTCTTTAGGAAATGATAGATCTTTGGCTGAGAAACAGGAGATAGCTGGATAAAATTAATGCTGCTCTCACCTCTCAGTTCAGAAGATTTGTCACTTGCATTTTTTGTGGCTGTTATCACCTGGAGCAGCTTTCTCAGACTTTTCGTAAGAAGCTCTTGGTGAAGGTAGGTAGAAACATAGAAACATGTTTAAATGTGGCAGTGTGGTTTATCAGGCTGGTGTCTTTTCTGAAACAGTACTGATTGCAACAGTGATAAATATGAGGCCAAATTTAAGGGGGCTGAAATTGGTAAGTCAAGGCACATCCTTGTTTTTCAAAACTGACACTGACACTTAGAAAGATGTGTTCTAAATTTGAACTACCTGTGAGACGCTTATAGAACCCTAGACTCATAGAGAATCTCAATTTAGAACGAACCCATAAAGCTCATTAAGTCCAACAGCCTGCAGGACTACCTTACACTAGATCATATATGCAGCTTTGTTCCATTTCCCCATGTTCTGCTGCTGCTCACCAGAGAGGGGAGATCAGCACATCCCCTGCACTGCCCGCCTTAAGGAAGCTGTGGACTGCGATGGGATCACCCCTCAGCCTTCTCTTCTCCAGGCTAATTAAACCAAGTGACCTCAGCTGCTCGTTGTAAATCTTGCCCTTAGACCTTCCCCCACCTTGGTAACCTTTCTCTGCACTCCTTAATAGCTTTGTCCCCTTTTCATATTGTGGCACCCAAAACTGCCCCCAGCACTCGAGGTGAGGCCGCCCCAGCGCAGAGCAGAGCGGGACAATCCCCTCCCTTGCCCGGCTGGCGATGCTGTGCCTGATGCCCCCCAGGACAGGGTTGGCCCTCCTGGCTGCCGGGGCACCGCTGACTCAGATTCAATTTGCCATCAGCCCAACATCGCCCACCCATCATCTCTTTCTCCCGGGCTGCCCTCCGGACTCTCATCCCCCAATTTGTATGTATAAGCAGGATTACCTTGCCCCAGGGGGAGAATCTGGCACTCGCTCCTGCTAAATTTCAAATGGTTGGTGATTGCCCAGCTCTCCAGATCTCTCTGCCTAGCCTCCCTGCCCTGAAGGGAGTCCATGGCTCCTCCTAATTTAGTATCACTGGCAAACTTGCTTGTGTACGTTTGCCTTCTGCATCCAATTTATAAAAACATTGAAAAGCACTGACCCTAAAATTGAGCTTTGCAGGACCCCACTGGTGACTGAGCACCAGCCTGGTGTAACCTCATTTACTAAAACTCTGTGAATCTGACTTGTCAGCCATTTGTTCACCTGATGTGTTACGGACTTGCCTGGTTATCTCGCAGTTTCTGATGTTGGAGGTCAACCATAATGGCCTCCCCAGGGAAGCGGTCACAGCACCAGCCTGACAGAGTTCGAGAAGTGTTTGGACAATGCTGTCAGACACACGGTGTTGGAAATGGCACAGCTTTTAAAATCTTCTATGTAACTGTAGTCAGGGGTTTGTTCGCCTTTGCCCAGGGGGAGGGAAATGGAAGTTTCTATTCAAAAGACTTTGTTCACCGAGCCTGGGCGAGGTCTGACGAGTTTAAAATCAACAGATTGGGAGTAGCCAGAAGATACATAGGAGATAAGGGAACATTAGCGAACATCACCCCCTGGAGCGGTCAGCTGGTCTGGGAAAAGATTGATAAGAGAACCAAAGAATGAGGACCAAATTAGCATCGAAGGGGAAGGGATCAATAACCAATAGGAGATCGAATTCTAAGAATTGCGTAATTTGGAACAATGAATGAGAATTTCTTTGGGGTTTGTATGTATAAATATGTAAAAAATCAGGTAAAGAACTCTGTGTGATGGAATGATTTTCTGCACAACCTGGGCATGTGTGGATGAAATAGTTTCTATTGCACATCTTGGCCAGAATAACATCCTGACCAGAATAAAGTAATGCCTAAATTCTCTAACACTGAAAAGATGTTGTTGGAGAGTTTTCAGTTTTTCTTGCTGTTTCGGTGACAGTGTGACTCTTGGGGTTGTCCTGTTCAGGGCCAGGAGTTGGACTCGATCATCCTTGTGTGTCCTTTCCAACTCAGAGTGTTTTGTGATTCTGTGATTCTGTGATAATGCTTAATGCTTTAGTAGGAGAGGCTGTTTGGTCTCAGTAAAAAATGCAGCTGTTCTGGAAGGCCACATATCACATGCAGTTGATAAACAGACGTACAAAATTACATGCTCTGCCTACTATGAAATGTAAAACAAAGCAGTTGCCAAGAACTTTGAGTTTCAAGACAAGATGCTGGTTATGGGAATACAGAAATAAATAGATAAACAAGTAAGACAGGCTTTCATGCTTGGAAGTCAGGTCAGTTCTGGTGGTGGAAACTCTGAAGCTAATTGGTGTCCTACACATCCTAATAACATAAAGGAGATTTAAAGGAAATCTGAAGGCTGAAGGAATATCACACAACTGATAGCTGGTGTGAAACTACTTTCACTAAAATACTTTGGGTTTTCATGTCCTGGTAATCACAGAGAGTAGTCGAGGTGCTGTTAAAAATAAACATGCATAATGGGAACCTAAGTGACTACAAATCATATTTAAAAATAGAGGGAATTGAAAAAGAGTTGCTGGAGAAGGCAGTGTAGATAGAAACACAGTCTTGTATTGTACCACTTGGGTTTGCTGTTTACATTCCTTTAACACTGCGTGATAACAACTCCCAGTAAATCGAATGTTACATCTTTGGGAGGCCTTGAGGCATGTCAAGGGCTTCAACGCAGCAAAATGATGCCCTTGCAGTTAAAGATCCCCAATTAACAGTTAGAGTGCAAGTGCCTGACAGCATTTCTCTGGTAAACTTGTATGTTCACGAATTCATTATACTTGTGTGTTAAATTCATGTGGAAATCAGCAAACAGAGTCCTTCTGCCTTTGCTGATTTTTGAATGCAAGAAAGCCAAATCTTTAGTATGAAATAAGTTGCAGCAAAAGGAGAAGGCTGTTGCTTCCCATAAAATATAATTACACTAAAAAGAATGTAATTAGTATTTGCATGCCTTTAACCTAGTCATAAACACATCAAAATAGGGTAAATTACAGCAATATGTAAGCATTTTCCAACACTGTAATACTGCTAATGACATAACTGGTGCCAACCTGTGAGCATCTTGTAATGCCATGAAGCATCAATACAAAAATGACATTAAGCTAGCAAGAGACCTGCAATAGAGTTGCACAGCCGAGGTGCAGGAATGCACCTGAACAGTAGATCAGGTAGAAAACCTGGGGGATGAGCACCTGGTCACCAAACACAGGGAAAACAGAAAAATCCTGTAAAATAAAGAGGAAAGCTGTCTGGTGAGACCCGGAAATCAGATAAAAAATTCTGGGTGAAGATGAGATTCCTCACCCCTTTTGTTATTGTGCTGGAAGGATCAAGGAGCACAACACCACCAAAGGTGCTGAAACAAGGATGAAGCATGTTGTCTCCTTTTGAGTTTAGCTTCTCTCCTCTTCATCAAGAGGTTTTCAAGCCAGAGCAGCTGAACCTTAATTACTGACGCAGAGGAGAACCATAGCCATCAGTGCTATCAGCATGGCATCAACTCTTCATTTACAGCTGATTTCAGACAAGATTATTAGGAACTAATTTTGAAAATGCAATGGGAGAGCAAATAAAGGCTAGCCATTGGCAAAGTGTATTAGTCAGTGTCAGTTTATTACAGTTTTGTTTTGAAGACTAAAACTGGCCTGATGTATTGATCTCTATTCATCCTCATGAAAGAAAGAAAACATAAAGGAAAGCTAAAAGCTGGAGGAATATCACATAGCTGGTAGACTGTATACAACCACTTGGGTAAAAGATACTGATTTTAAATATCAGATAAACTCCCCTTCCCTGCAGTTAAATTGATTTTTATTATTTTTGCCCTAAGAAGTAATGAATATCCCTCTGGTGATTGCTATAGCAAGGATTATTATTGTCATTATTATCAGAGAAATTATGAAACATGCTACTGCTTTTTATGCAGGGAGTTAGAGTGATTTGCCCCAAACCGGGCCAAGAGACACTTCTGAGACAAAGTCCAAGAAGCGGGTATTTGCTTTATTCGGCGCGCTGGGTGCGTGGGGGATCGCTCCTCCTAACACACACACGCCCAGGCTTACAGAAGTTTACAGTATATGGTTGCAATTTATGCACACTCATTGTTTTCCCTAGAAAAGGTGGGTTATAGGCAAACTATTTCTTAGAAATTATCATTAGCATAGGCGGCGCGCAGGCGCAGTGCTCCCCGGTGCTCGCGCTGAGGAAGGCTCGGTGGTCGTTTCGATGAAGGCCGCATCTTCTTCCTCGCTTTGCACTTTTCACCTTTCTTCCCTAGGCACGCGCAGTCTCTTCTTAGCTGTTTCAGCAGTTTCTCTACCGGATTTTGCAAGCTTTGTCCTTCATTTCTGCAAGCTTTGTTCTCTATCTCTTGCCAAGTTATTCAGCTCACTTCTACGTTGGTTACAACGTGTCTTATTCTAGCCCCAGCATACCAAAGCATGCCCAAGTACAATGATTTTAACCCTTTCAAAAGTCCTTAGCTATTCTGATTGTTTTCAGGAACTTTCCTGGAGTGACTTTGGTGGTGGTAGCAGCTGCTGGTTTCAGTGGCTGAAGCCAGAATAGTTGATCTGTATTGGGCTTTCACGGCAAGGTGGTGGCAGCGGGGAGACTGCAGGAGTGGTCTTCGTGAAAAAAGAGCAGGAGCTGCCCCAGTGTTGGACAGAGCAAGTGCCAGCAGGCTCCAAAACAGACCCACAGCTGCCCAAAGCTGAGACAGTCAGCAACACTGGTGGCACCTCTGTGATAACACATTTATTGCAGAGTTAAAAGTGATACACAGCAGCTCTGAGAGAGAGGAGTGAGAAAAATGTGAGACTCTGCAGACGCTGGTCATGGTTTAACCTTGCTGGCAGCTAATAGTAGGCAGGTGCTTCCTCGCTTCCCCCTCCCCTACACCACTCTCTGTGGCATGGAGGGGAGAATCAGGAGAAGAAAACACTAAAACTCATGGGCTCAGATAAATGCAGTTTAATAACTGAAACAAAATAAAATTTAATTATGCCCAGACTGTTCCCCAGAAGTAATCAGCACCTTCAGCCAACACCCCACCACATGCTGGGCACTATATTTTGTGGTATGGAATATCCCTTTCACCAGCCTTTGACCTTTCTTGGAGAAGTTTGTGAAGGGCTGTACCCCATGGGAGGGACCTGTTGCTGTAGCAAGTTAAAAGCATGATGAGAAAGAAGTGGCAGAGACAAAGCACAATGAGCAGCCCACAGCCCCTGTTCCCCGTTCTCTACGTGGCTTGTGTGTGTGTAGGAGTAGCGCCAGGAACGAAGGCATGGAGATGAGCCCCCAAAGAAGAGGAAGCTGACGGGAAGGTGGTTTTAGTCTTGTTTTTATTTCTTGTTACCCTACTCTTGATTGGCAATAAATTAAATCAATTTTCCCCAAGTTGATTGAGTTTTGGCTGGTAATTGGTGACCGATCTCCCTGTCCTTATCTCAACCCATGGTTTGTTTCTTGGTATTTTGTTCACCTGTCCTGTTGAGTAGGGGGAGCGGGAGAGAGTTGGGTGGAAGGCTGGCAGTCAAAGGCAGCCTATCACATTGTCTCACATAGCCTAATTGTCTTATTCTCACTAACACCAGTGGGACCACAGCACTTCCAGCATCACAAGAAGCAAGCTACAATGCAGGTTAGAAATATTAGAAATACAAGTTTTCTAGAGAAGACAGAAGTATCCTAGCTATGAATGCACTTACTTGCTAAGAAGAAAATAGTTTGTAGCTGCAATTTAATTTTTAAAAGCTTTCACTACCATGGAAGCAGCTATTGCAACACACAATTCTAGCAAAAAGATGCTGTTGTCCCTGCCTTACTGTAGTTAATTGAGGTTAGGTCCAACTACTGAGACATACTGCTAAGTTGCAGGGTAGTAAGAACACCCTTAGCTACAAGATTCAAAATGCCAACCCCCCCCCCCCCCTATTGCTAGTTAATTTTTCTGACGGAAAAAACCACTTTTTCGTACCTGTGATCAGATGCTTAAAATCCTCTTGTATGGCTTCCCTGGAAGCAGGAAGCTTACAGAAAACCTTTCACAGTGAGAAAGGAGGTGAAGCACGGGTGTGTGTTTGTTAATTTCTGAATCATCAGGCTGACCAAACCCACAAAATAATGAAGAAGAAATGATCAGTGTGACCGTACAGACCTGAGGCAAAACTTGCTGGTCACCAGGCCAGATTTAAGAGGAGCCCTACACATCAGCTAGCCTCCAGTTTTCATCTACCATTATACTTTGTTTGAGCGAACAATAATAATAATTAAAAAACCACCACCTTACAAAGGGTAGTTAGACTTTAAAATGACCTTTCTATGCAGCATAAACAAGTGCCTGAAAATCACAGTCATCTGAAACTTTTCCTATTTGAACCCATGATAACTTTTGAAATTGCTGTGGTCTGACTCATACTTGGGAGGGCAGTCTTCTGCCCTGCTCAGTCCAAAAATGAATATAGTTTTACACACAGAAAGACCGATATTTTATTTTAAATCCATGTTTGTTGGAAAAAAACAACCCTGCAATAAGGTTTTCTACAGTCTTATCTCACCACTTACACTGTTTTTACAGAGCAATTTGTTTAAAAAGGTAAGCAGTTCTTTAAATAGCTGGTTGGCTACTATGCGGTTAGGGTTATATGTTACTGATTTGTAATCAGTTGCTGACAAGAGATTTGAACTTGTTTTACCATCTCAGAGTAAGGTATGACCCTTCTCCTAAAAGGAACTAAATAATTGACTCTTCCTGCATCAAGTTAACATTTACAATCTTAATTTAAATATCTATTATTTGATTTCTTTGAACTGTAGTCTTCTCCTCTTTTGTGTTTTGTTTCTGCCTTGTTGAACACAGCACAGTCTGAGGACAGATAAAATCTGAATTCCAAAGGCAGCCAGCCAGCAGCAAAAGACACTTCTGGAGATCTGATCTTCCTGTTCCCGGTTTACTCCTTTCTGTCATTGCCCAGGAAACTCTGTGCTATCCTGTGCTGAAAACCATTGCTTAGAAAGTTCAGGAACTCCTTTCTGCTTGCAACGAAGTGAAATGGAGTTTTTCTCTGGCTTAGAAAAAAGTGTCATTTTGGTTGCAACAAACTGCAAAGTGTAAAGAACTTTTGTGGACATTTTCCTTGAAAATGGTGCCTTTTGCTTTAGGAATTTGTAAGCACTTCATCTGTCTTATTTAAGGATACTGTTTACCTTTTTTCCTCATTATTCCTACTGACCAGATGGTGAGGGTATCAGAAACAAGCTTTTAAATCTCAGAGGGGAGCTGTTACGTTGCAATTATGCACTTCATAGAAGAGGGCATACAGATATAGTCCCCTTAAGTCCTTGTGATCCTCAGACTGTTAGGTGTAGTTTAAATCTGTAGTATCCCCCAATAGAGAAGACTTTTGTTCTATTTTTGCATATCTACCATGGTTAAGTATAAAATTATATATTATATTATATTACTGCAAATAAATATTAGCGTAAAATACACATATTAAAAACTTATAAGAACAATCAAAATGTTTAATTCCTAAACAGGACTTCTCCCTTCATGACAGATAACAAACATAATATGACAAATAACTTGCCCATCACAAACATTGGAAACTGTCTACTAAAATATATTTTTAGTTAATAGGGGTACACCACACACCATTTATTTTCAAGGCCAGATTTAAAACAGTAGTGAGTTGGCTTGACACCTGATGGTACAAAGCAATCTATTTATACCCAGAAGGGAGGCATAGCTTAATGCAGAGAAACAGATGACTGAAATGCCTGTCTTTAGCAATTTGAGTGTGAAAAACTAAGAGGCCCTGAAACAGGAGACCACTGCTTTTCCACAAAAGAGACAGAAATTATTCACCTGTTACCAAAATATTGCAACATATCTTATATCTGGACCCTTCTATATGAAGCTATAATTATGTCCTTAGCCTTTCCAAAATCTCTGCATTGCAGGCAATTGCTATGATTTTTATTTTTATGATGATTCAGCTCAAATACCCATCTGTTTTGTTGTATGTGAGACCCATTCTTATCCTAAACTTGCAACACAAAATCCTAGAACTAATGTACAAGTAACAGCCACCAGTCCCAAATTTCGTAGGGCAGAGAAGCATTTTTTCCTGTCTGCTTTTTAAAGAGGGCAAAGAGATGAATTTTCAAGGATCTGATGAGAAATATTGCGTGAAAAGGGAAAATGCGCTAAATACGGTGAGGTGGAAATTTAATTAAAATATTGTTCCATAGCTGAAAAGCAGCCAGCTGAGCAACATGCTGAGATTAAAACCCTATTCACCGTGTTTGAAACTAGACTTCCACCATGCTCTTCTAGCTGAGGCTTTGTACTAGCACATAAGAGCTCGGTTGTTCATTTGGCTCCGGGTTGTTGCTGTGATCTTGGTCACATGAGGAGGATTTCAGCAGACTGTTCACATTCCTTTAAACTCTTGCATAATAGAAAGCAGTTGCTGAACATGCTGCTGAGTACTCTGGTGTTCTTCTTCTAGCCTCTCCTCAGCATGGAGAATCTCCTCCTGTAGGGAAACTGGTCGGGAAGCCTTAGATGAAACATTCAGGTAGAGCAATTAACGTGGAGAATGACTTATAACTCACTACCCAGTCATCCTCCACCCTATCCTTACAAGTTCCAGAGAGCTATTGCTCTGGTAAGTTGGATCGCATGCAGAGTGGCCCCTGCACCTCAACAAACCTAAAGACAAAACCACAAAAATACCCAGAGACAGAACTTCACAAAATTAACCTACACGGTCAAGTGGCAGAGTTGTAACGTTGAGCATGCCCTCTGCAAAGAAACACAAAAGAATGGATAATTCAGCTCTGGATTTGCAGGGAGCACATTTCCTCGTGTGATGCCTTTGCAAGACAGAAAATGTGTACCTCAGGGTGACGACCAGGACTGACAGCAGATTTACCAGGCACTGACAAGATTGCAGCCTTTTTCTTTCCCTACTGGTGCTGCCCAGTGTTCCAGGCCACGTACTATAAAGGGGTGATAAATACACAGACAGCTCCCCTTCTGTCCAGCCCCACTCAACCCCGCAGGTACATTCAGCCTTGCCAAGAAAGAGCCCTTCCTCATTTTCAAAAGTAGAGGAGACAACACCATGAAGAGATAGCTGTGGTTACAGGATGGGAACCATCCTGTCTCCTGTCATCAGAAAGTACAGGCACCTGTCAGGTCAGGCGACTCAAACACATATATTTTAAACATATGCGACTAGTAAAGCAGTAGAAGAAAAAGGGGTTTGTTATCTTCCTACAAAATAAACTCTTTTTTAGTTTAGTTCCTAATGTGAGAGTTTCATAATAATCAATTAGGGCTCAAGTAGAGCTGTGGTGAAAAAAATGAACATAGTATTTATGCAACTGTTCCATTCCTCCATGTCCACAAAACATAACTAAGAAGTTGAGTAAAAACCCAAGTACAATATTTGAAAACAATTAAAACTGTGGCTCAGAACAAGCAGTCAGTGAATTGTTCTAACAGTTCCCTGGAGTATTTAGATAATAGAGGCTGTGTATCATGTTGGTATGCAGTATTCAAGAAAAAAATAAAATTGTTTTGCAGTAAGAGCTGTGCTCAAAATACATGTGAAAAGGATCCAAGTGGAATGTGCAGTTTTACCCACAGTTGTACAACCTCATTTGGAAAAAGTTTACCCTTAGTTTATGGATCTCTCTCCCTTCTTTCCTCGTCATTCTCCAACCTGGCTTTGAGCAAGGCTTTGTTTTGGGCTTTTTCTTGCTGAGGATCCCGTGTGTTCATGTTTTAAAAAAAAAAGATTGCAAAAATGGACAAACGGCCTAGTATGTATTTAGTTTAATAGGTCTGTCCATGATTTAACAGATGAAATCATAATCCAGTATCTGTGAGAGGTCACTTTTCCGATAAAATTTCTTGGAAGCACATTCCCATTCAACTTGATGTCTTTCTCTACATTGTATTTCATTTACTTTTCTGGTTAGCAGGCAACAAGGAACACTGCAAAGTGCAGGCGTTTACCATTTGAGTAAATAGTATATATATATATATACTCTATATATATATATATAGTCCTATATATCCCAGTCCACATTCATTTGGCTAAGTTTTGCCTGTGTGATGTATGGCAACCAGTGAATGCTTGTACCTGAAGGGCTGAACTTGTGAGCGAAATCTAAAACCTCTCTCATCTGAAGCTGCTTGCAGAAGTGAGGATTATTTTTGTAAATTGGGTCTGAAAATTGGACTCCAGCATTGATGAGTGTATAGCTAATGGCCTAACGATGTTGCTTGAAAGAAGTTGTTCACAAATTAAGAGAAAAATTGCAAATGAGAAATAAAACCCCCCCAAACTAGCAAGTTAGGATATGGGAAAAGTGGTTAGAAATTATACGGCAATGTATGGGTACACAAAAATCCAGAAGAAGAGTATACAGCCACAGAAATGATGCCATTTGCTGAGGTATCAGCAAAGGTACTTGCTGAGGTTAAGTTAATGAACCATACAGACAGAATCTGTGAGTGGTATCATATCACAAGTATATGATTATTGATGATGTATTAGCTTTAAATAGACCAAGTTTTAAAAATATGAATTTTAAGATTATTGAAAGCTCTGCATAGGAGCTGTTTACATCCTTTGCTAAAGTCCATCTTTACCCTGAAAGTTATTCAATTTGCTGTTCTGAAAAAGCTGTTTATTAGGGAGATATGGATAGACTATTACAAGGATTTGTTTGCAGTTCTTAAAGTTATTTTTTTTTCTGACCACTGGGAGGCAGTTTGGAATCTTAGATGTGCGTTGAACAATTAATCATCAAGCAGTTAGAGAAAATGGCATCTTAGAAAATGTATGTAACTTGTTACATTCACCAAGACACACCTCCAAGCTGAAAACATCAGACAAAAGAATCAACTAAACATCAGCAGTCAAAGAACCAAAGTAAAACTAGATTAAATTTCTAATTGGATATCCTCTTCTAGTAGTAAAACGAGCTTTGAGCTTGTCCACTTAACCAGGTCCTCTACTGCTTATTCTTATAAGTCTTACAGACATAATACAGCTAAGAGGAGCTAAGCTGAATTTGACTGGGATTCATGTACAAATACAGTTAAATCTGAGGATATTTATTGTGACCCTGCAGCTAGTGAAAGATCATTTATTCTTTCTTCTTCTTCTTTCAAACTCTGTATGCATTCTTATCTGGCATTTGTTAGTGGAGTCACTCAGGCAAAAGTATGAAGGCTCATCCTTTACTTGGCTGCTGTTTGTCTGGTTAAAAGCAGAATAGAAAAGAAACATGTAAGAGCACTAGAAAAGAAGTTAAACAACTGAATTCAAAAGAACGCAGGAAAAAGGACTGGCTTTTAAGTTTCCATGTTCAGTGGAAAATGTTCCGTATAAAAGCTTGGTTGATTCTAGCGCTGATATTTGATTCCAACTATTGTTGGAATAAGTGGATAAGTGATTAAGTGAATAAGTGCTGGGAAATAGAGTGTTCTGGGGATATTTCGGTAGCGTGGTGAAACGTCGAATGTATCTGGCAACACATTATTAAAACCAAGGCAATTAGGAGAGGGATAATTTAGAGTAAATAAATTTAAAACTTCTTCCATAAACAGCAGAAATCTCTCAGTGGAAATTCAGACAATCTCTTCTCAAGAGCTGCAACAACCCATTTGAATGACACTTATGAAATATTACTGAGATTTTAACAGGAAATCTCTTCAGCCCTGACTCCAGAACGGTTTGCATAAGGAATGTGTGCTTTATCAACTCGTTTTACCATGATTATTTCTTCAATATTCCTGCTCAATTCACACAATTATTTTATATCAAATACTTACCTGTGATTCAGCTGAAGACTCCTCCAAAAAGGGCTGAATCAGTTCATTCACTTAAGTTGCTGTTCAGTTAATACTTTAAGCTGATGTAAGCCAGTGCTTCTGCCAGAGGAATCAGCCCCACTCTCAGTTACTCACGACTCGCACCCACTCCCTTGTTCCAGCACAGTTGTCTGCATGACTACAAAGTTAGCTAAGTAAGGCATTTGTGCAGATCAAAAATAACAATTTTGCTCATTTCTTCCTGTCACCTAGTTCCAGGACTGACTTCACTGCATGGCATTTGTGCAGGACTCCTTCTTTTGGCATCGTACAACAACCGTGGCCATTCAAGCTTGAACAGTCTGCTCCGATCACTCTATTGAAGGTTTCTCAGTGTACACATATTCAGAGCAGAGGTTGCAAAAGCAGAAAAAATAATGTGTTTCTGCTGTTCAATATGAAGTCTGGAAGCCTATTTAAACTCACTGTCATGATCAGTTTGAGACAATCCTCCATAGTTTCCACAGAAGCCTATATTCTTCCCTCTATAGAGGGATTATTCTGTAGTTAGGGGGTGGAGTAGACATTGGATGAGTAGGATGTATTTAGCTTCTACGTCTTTTTATCAGTGCTTTAGGTGCAGGAAAACAGAAATAAGAATGGAAAGAACCCAGTGAAAACCTTGTAGAAAACAACTATTACACAATAGCTGTTCTGAGATGGTTTTGAACATAGATGGGCCATTGAACATGGTAAGAAAGCCAAAACCCTGATGTGTTTAAGGAATAAAAGGAGATCTCAAGAAAGGAAAGGAGACAAAAGACCTACCGAAGCATAGTGCAGGGATTTTTTACACTGGGTTTGGAGCCACAAACAGCTGTTTGTGAAATTTACAGTTGTGGTGAGCCAGGTTAAAAAAAAATCATCCTGACTGACACTGGTGAAAAGAGAAGAAGCTGTTGAGATCAGGAGTTTTGTCAGGCTACTTCTTCCGTTAAAGTGAAATTTAAAAGGATTCTGTGTGGTTAGACCCAAGCAAAATCTTCGTGTTCTTCAAGAGAGCACAATGAAAGGAAAAGGGCAAACACACAGAAGTGAAGAATTGGGAACTCATGCACCCAGGATGAGAAAACCTTACTATATGTTGCTGATATTCCTGTTGAAGAAAATAACTCCTTTCACAGTAAGCACCTCTGAATGTCTTTGTAATAACATGAGAACCATTACAATGCCACTGCCACAAATAAAAAGTATAATGTTGAAGAGATGAAAAATGAGAGACATCATCAGGGACAATAAAATTCTGTGTGCATCAGTCTTGTTCAAAACACAGGGAGTGTACAGTGAATTAGTTACCACCTTAACTTTTTTTACTGAATTTCACAGGCAGTCAGTAGCAAAGCCATCTAGATCATTAAGATTTGCAAGATTTTTGAGAGAGTGAATAGTTTTTGTTGACAAGGTTCTTGGTTCAGTATCAATAGCAAGCAGCAGCTCAACTCTGAGCTCAGAAAGAAAGAGGCAAACGTACAGAAATAACATTGCTTTTTAGGGTTATCTTCGCAAACCTTTTTCCTCCCCCTGCTCCCACCCCCAAATTTAAGTCAGCTCGGTGCTGAATGAAAGAGCTGCTGCAGGAGGCAAAATATGTTAGGCATAGGTATTATTATATTATATGGAAGGCCAGATTTACCAAAAAGCAGATTACATTTAACTACCTATGGTACTGCAATGAAAAAACAGTGTAAAGCATTGCTTAAACTCCTGGGGGTTAGCACAGAGAGGACATGGATAAGAAAATTGCTATGATATACTGAAAACTTGAACAGTGAAAACATAGAAAATAATGTAGTTGAAACTCCAATTCAAATGCACAGTGGCTATCTATCACAGCACTAAGAAGGATAAAATTTTCAGAGTATGAAAATGGCAAGTGATTTTTATTTGAGAGATAAAGAAATTCACAAACACTTTAGTTGTTAAGATGCAATTAATATTTGTGGGATTTCTTTCAGTACCACCTAATCTTCAGAAAAGTTGATTCTCCTGAAGGCCCACAATGTAGTAGCACATAATAGTTGCTACATTTTCCATCTTGTCTCTTGCAGTAGTAAATTCATATTCAGAGCAAGGGATCATTTCACCCCATTCAGCAAAAGGTGCAGCACAGAGCAGGTGTTCACATGCTAAGGAAAAATCAAAGAAAACAAACTCTGACACAATAGATCTGAGAAAAAGTTCTCAAAGGAGCTTGCTAATGCAAAATTTTCTGTAAAAGGGTGTTTGGGTATGCACAGGATAAATTATATGTATGTTCAAATTTCAGTTGATTTATTCCTATTCCTTCCTGGGTGTTGACTATTTCCTCTTGAAGATTCATGACAGATTCTCATAAGCCACCTCAAGACTCTGGATCAAAAGGCTTTTTGTAAATTTGTCCTTTCATTATCATTAATTTTCTTGAAATGAAAACTTACACAGTATCCAATTGCAATTTATTTATTTGTTTGTTTGTTTATTTATTTCAGCTGGGAAAATGAGGAGTGCAGTCCATGCAAACCTAATTCTCAAGTGAATTTATCAATTCTTTGCCTATCGTATTTCTTTTTCTATCCCAGAGGTGAAGTTTCCATGTATAAGAGTTGAGCAGAAAAACTGCATCCAGTTGTCTGTTGCCCAAGAAACTTCCTTCATGTAGCCCTTATTTAAAGGCAGCATTTTTAATTTGAGAGGTAATGCAGAAAACACACTGAAGAAGGCACATAAATATGCAGAATCACACCTGTAAGGTCATTCAGACTGCGTACAGAGAGCATGGTAAGTGCAGAGAAAGAAATGTGTGGCCATACAATTCACATGGTAGCGTATGATGATATCTCCAGGATTCTCATATCCCAAAAGTTTTCTTCAGTCAATGACCAGGAGGGAGGATAGTAGGCATGAGTCTACTCATGGGAGATTCTTGTTCACCTCCTCATGGCAATGAGGAGCCAAAGAGGAAATATTGCCTGTCAATATGGAACCATTAGTCATTACATCAGCCTTGCCTGGAAATCTACCTGATGCTGTTTTCTCAGCAATTTTTAAGCTTCATTTTCTTATTGAAAAGAAATAGTGGGTTGAAACAGTTCAGATTTTCTTCCTAAAAATTCTAAGGAATAAAATAGAATACTTCTATTTTTGTAAGTCCTAATGCAAAGATGCTAATGTTTTTAATTTTCCATAACAAAAAACATACTATAATTTGAAGTGGAAACCTATTTTCAGAAATCTGATGTGGGAGATCAATGTTTCTAGTGGGAGCACATGCAGGATAAGACATCTGAAACATGCTCAGCTTACAGCCTGTTCTAATTTTTTGAGAATGCAGTAACCATAATCCACTTCTTTTCTTTCTAAGAAGTGGATACATAGAGAAGAGGCGCCACAGCAACACAACTTTTTTTGTAGTACCAAGGATGTACCTGAAGAAAGTTCAAGCAGAATAGCCTGAGCTGGTTCTTCAAGATGGGTATTAGAGACCATGGTGATGCATAGCACATCCCCATCTGATGACTTTATGTGTTCTTTACAAATTTAGAAGAGTGTGTTTAGTTGAATAATTAGTATATTGTGATACATAGAGGTGAATTTTCCAAAATAGGAACTCACATGTCTCAAGGGCTTTCCAGACACCTATTAAGGAGACTTCTCAGTCTGACCATTCACGAGACTCTGGCAGTCACACTCCCACCACCAGAGACTGTCACTGCTGGGACCGAAGCCCCTTCACAGCGGGTGGCTGCAGTGACCCACTGGGAGCCTCGCTTGAGTCCCCCACTCTCGCGGTCAGAGGAGGCTTCCCAGGGCAGAGTCTCAGATGTCTCATTCCACAGAACAATTTATTCACGGTGCAGTAACACAGAAACAGCCCAAGCTGGTGCCTCCGAGGAGGATCCTGAACAAAGGAACCCCTGGGCATTTCTGCCCTCACGGCTCAAGTCTCACTCTTCCTCCTGAGTCCTCAGCTCCTGCTGTGTCTCTCAGTGTCCATTCACCTTGCTGGCAGCACCATCATCCTGCCCTTTGTTATCCAAAAGGTTGTCACTTCAGGGCTCCCCATTCCCCTGGCTGGCCACCACCAGACTTTGCGCCTTTTGTTGTGCAAAGGGTCGGCAGTTCACGGCCTCTTGTCTCGAGTTCCCGCCCAGAGCTCAATCTGCATCTCAATCTGCATCTTGCAAACCAAGTACCAGATGTATTCCTCAACACATCTTTCCAAAGTTCTTTTGTTCTATGGTTCCAAGCATCTCAGAGTCTCCTGACGCCACATCAACCAAGACTGCTAGGATTAGCTTCTAAAGCCGTGGCTCCTAGTGTAGTTTGGATACAGAGAGAAGTCAAATAAAATAAATTCCAAAAGGTAGAAAATGTAAGTAAATTTTGACAGGGAAAAAACTCCATGAAATAAGTTGTCTGGAGAGGCCATATCTTCAGGAACAAAGAAGATGCTTGGATGCCGGGCAACCATCTTTGGACAGAATGAAGCACATTCTTCCACTTGTAGTTGCCAGCACTATTTAGCAACTGTTGTGATGTGATAGAGCACCATGGCACCCCAGCTCAGTTCCTCAGTCATTTCTATTGAAGGAGCAATTACATTACCTTCCCTCATGATACAAAGCTCCTTGAGATGAGTCACACCAAATCCTTCCTTCCTCGGGACTTGTATGAAATTCTTTCAGCACTTCTTCAACCTCTGTCACAGCAGCTGTGACTAGAACTGGCCAGATTTGCCTGTTGTAGAAAAAAAGTTGTTTTGCCTGTGTAGACAGACATTAGTAGACACAGCTTGAACTACTGCAGAAGAGGAGAAATAATTGAGCTTAATAATGTGAGCTTCTGCTTATCTCTACTATGGTATGTCAATATTAGTCCAACTTTTCTGGTCAAGACCCACTGTTTAGATAACCCATTTTTCCCTTTTGGTGACAAGTGGAGGCAGGTTTGACTGCAGCACTGACCTATGTTAGTCATTATTCCACAACAGCCAGCCACCTCAGAACTAGTACCTTATTCAAATCAATTATTTTCAAGTTTCTTTACTCCATCGCACTGCATAGGTATTTTACTTTCTCTGTTCCCGAAAGAAATTTATTGTAACATGGATTTTCCTTGTTTAATTCCTTTTACAGATTTTGTTATTAATTTCCAGTGTCTCGAGTAGAACAGGCACCTACTGGAGGCAGGGTTGCAGCTCCTGGAGGCAGGATTGCAACTCTTCTCAAGTTCAGACTTGAGTCATCTGCAGTCTTCCCTGAAGAGGATGACTCTTCATTTAAATTGTTGATAGTAATAAAATAATGCACCCATCCTGCTAATGCCTCATAGAGGACATTTTAGTAATTTCAATCTATGCAGGATGAATTAACTTCTCTACTGAGCAACATTTTTATTTAATATTTGAATGGCTATTATACATTTTATTAAGTAAATTAAGTACTTGGTCGTTTACCTGTTCACTACTCTTGTAACTGGATAATCTGGAAAATCTCCCCAAGCAAGTAACTGAAGGAACATGTGACCCATTTAAATTGTTCCCTCCAGCAAATAATTTATTTAGTAATTATAATGTAGCAAAAGATTTGAAATTTTATTCCCGGAAGACCACATGCAGGTTGTGCACTAAGCCTGGAAATTTTCAAATTTTCCAATTCTAAAATTTTCTTGAGACACCATAAAAATATGTGCTACTGACCTGAATGGCTTTTACCAAATAAGGAGTTTATTAGTTCACGATTTGAAAGTTGTTGCTCAAGTTTCCATGTGTTTGACAGTAGCGATGGAAAAGTGTCGTGTGCTCCATTTTTGCCACCCTTTGCTATCCAGTAAGAAAACCCTTCTGAAGATGAGTGAATACTTTGTAGAACTGGGATCTTAACCAGCAAATCATGAAACTTGTCTTAAAGACAAGTAAGATAAATGTTACTCCTGTTTCCTGAACATTACATACATACATTTTACCCCAGTGCCAGTATTGGCACTGTTGGGAAAGCTGAAGTCTAAGAAGGATATCAAAATGTGTCTATTCCACACTGTGTAAACAAGTTATGCTAAAAGAGTCTTAGCTCAATGCTGGGTTCAGCCTAAGCACATTTAGTGACTTAGCATGGGCCTTCCTTTTCTTGTTATTGGTTCTGGATTAATTAAGTGCTGCTGGATCTATCCAGCACACAGATTCAGAGGTAGGTATGGAGATGTTCCCAGTAGGAGCACTGGGCTTTTTTCCAGCTTTCTAAAGTCATTCACCTATGCAGGGATGTTTACAGAATCACTTCTTGTTGCAGCGGCTGAACCAACAGCTGTGGTAGCAGGGGGGCCAGAAGGCCCAGGTACAGTATTGACCCTCTGGTGGACCAAGAGGTCCAAGGTTTAAAGATCCCCCCTTAATTCTGTGAGAATGGCTTCTCTCATCAAATCTTGTGATCCTATGTAGATCCCTTATAAGGATGTCATCCAACCCCCTGCTCTGTCCTCTCCTTCTCCCCACTGGTTGTTGTTGTATTACCCCACCCCCTCCCGGATCCCTTTATAAGTTTGTCCCAAGCAGAAGTGCAGCCCTTCCGTCCCTGGATCCTTCTGCCACTGGACTTCTTTAAATAAACCCATAGGAAACCCACACGGAGGCCGCCTCTGTTCCTCTGGTTGCGCCTGGGCGAGTTATCCCCGTGTGAGAGTGGCTGCGCGCTTCCACCGCACGGGTGAGAGAGAGCAAGCCAGCGAGTGTGCCAAGGGGCACCGCCGGGGGCTCCTCGCTAAGGACCCCTCTGGAACAAGCGGCTGCTCCTCCATCAGCCACCCACACTGCGATAACTTCTATGTTTGATATTACCAGTTTTGACATGTGTCACTTTCTGGGACAAAAAGAATAATCTTCCCCTTTGCAACATTAACCCTTCCTTGCCGATCATAGATACTTATCTGTGGGACTTCAGCCTGCTTTTCATTGAGCTCTGTCCGGCTCATTGTGCAGAGTCTGAGAACAGGGGAGTGGGAGGACTGATGTCTTAGCCACAGACATTTGCCAGTCTCAGGTCTGCCTAGCAGATACCTTATCTGGGAGCAAATACACATAGATTAACACTCTCCGAGTCACCTCTGCAGCTGCTACTGAACAGCCATAGGTGGGCATCAGTCACTAGTAGCTCAAGTCCTGTGTAAGTCATGTTGCCAGAGGCTAGGGAAGCAGAAAAGGAGCTGCCATTACTGCAGGACACATCTGGCTCTCAATAAATATATAGTAAAGAAGAATCACCCTTCCCTCCTCTCTGAGTGGCATGCAGGAGTGTTCTGAGGCAGGAGTGCTTCTTCTGTGATTCTTTCTCTCTCAGGCACAGGTGTCTATATAAAACATGCACTTAAAAAACAAAAAATAAAACCCAGCTCTGAAAATATAAACAAATAGGAAAGTGTATCTGTAAAGAAGCCGTTTTGCATTTGCCCAGAGACATAAGACACAAATCCTGCCCAGTGGATTCAGGACATCAGTCTTTCTTCCTTGCAATAAACCTGAGGGTTAATGTCATAGAGAATGAAAGAAGTGCAATACTTCACCTCTTCCTGCTTTACTTTCAGATAAACATGCACTTCCTCAATGTATCTACCAAACCTGTAGGGCTCCTCAGAGAAAGAAATGGAAAATCTAGCTTTGCTGGTAAGAAATTGAGATGCTTATTGTACTACAGGGCAGGTGTCAGTCCTGGTGTGGAGTGGTGATTCTGTTAATTTGTATTTTTTTGGGGGGGGATTTTAGAAGGAGTAAACCTCCTCAAACACACACTCACACCCACAAATACACACCCACACACAGCCACCCACCCACACGTACACGCACCTGCAACTGGACAGATTTCAAACAAAGAGAAAATGGCTCTGTAGGGAGTGAACGCTGATTTCCCTTCATTTCATCTGGAAATCTGGTCTAGTGAATGGAAGCCCAACTGTGCATATCAACAGAATTATTTGCTATATGTGGGTAAAATGAGTAAAGCCACTAGCCTAGCATAGATGCTTTTCCACAGGACTTCAGCCTGCTCGTTTTCAACAAATTAGCAATGCTATTTGAGAACCTGAACATACAGCATTGCATTCTATTTTCTTTCTTATTACACCAAATTCAGTGTCCCTGATTTGCATTTTATATCATCGTTGTATCCTTAATTAGTAATACCAGTAGATATTACCATTAGGTCAAACCCTCCTTGTTTCACCAAACTACTCACATTGAATCAGAAGGGGCTACAACCAGGAAAGCAAGATTTATTAATTATGTTTTAAGTTCTAAAGTATTGAAAACTTTGAAAATTTGAAAACTGACTGTCCCTTAAGATTGACCATGCTTCCAAATTATGGAACTTTGTACATATCGATATAAATTAGTTGTATTAATATATCTGGATACAGAAAAGTATCTATTGCAGACCTATACTTCAATATTTAAGAGAAAATAATTATTCTGCTTTAAAAATGAAGAAAAAAATCAGGCCAGTTTAAATTTTAAATATGTCATAACATCTTAAAAACATTTCAGTGGACCTAAGAGTAGAACATCAGCTTTTTTTTCACCTGCCTGGTTTAATATTCCAGCCAGAGGAGTAGTGTTTTGCTACGTGATCCCTGTTCATAGAAGTCACCTGAGACCTCTGAGGAGGTTTTTATCTGAAGTCACCCATTTGGCTGCTACATCTAGGTCTGGCAGGACAAGTAAATGAGCTGCTGCCACATAGTCTGCCACATTAACACACTGGAGTGCTGGTTTGTCTTAATACATGAAGAGATTTGTCTTAACATATGAATGGCAACCTTGCAAGAAATAGAGCTCTCTTGGGCAGAAAAATAGAATCCTTCAATTTGGTAAATTTTGTAAACACGTGTTTTAGCCCTATATAAGTGTGTAATACCTAGGAACACAGCTAAGTTTAAGTTCAGTTTTTACATTTGTGTTTTGCTGAGTTTCCATTTGAAAGTTGAACATTGTGTAAATAAAGCATAACAAAGTTGTTTTTATAGCAGATATTATGTCACCATTCTCCCTGTAGTTTGTAGTTCCCTCTGTTGGCATTGAACAAAATACTTCTGTTCACTTCAATGCTATTTTACCTCTAGAAAACACACGTGATCCTCACATTGACTTCTGTGATAAAGAAAAAGATTTGCTCTCTTGATCTGGATAAGTGCTAGTTTTCAATTATTTTCCATCTGTTTTGAATACATCATAGTTACTTGACATGATAGAATTAACTCTATTCTTTAAAAGCTCAATACAATGGTTTTAAGCAAGACTCTTTTGTGTATGAAGGCTTAACAAAGCTTAGCTGAGTTTACATGCTCAATGCGCCTTGGTTCAAGCTCTTGTTTCGAAAACCTGGTTTGAAAAAGAAGACAGACAGTAATGGAATCACTCTTGATCCCAACATTTAGTTGCTGCCCTCTCGGCGCTCCTCCAGCTTGACCGCTTGCTCATAGAGTAGGCTAAGAGTCTTCTCTCCAGCTGCAGTACTAAACACCCACAACCTCGATGGGATTTACACCTCTCTGAGTCCCAGAATGCATCAAATATGAGATTGCAATTGATTCCTGACTTCAGAAAGACATATGAAAACACACTGTAGGATGAAAAGCACAGGAAATCACATGGGGTTGAAGAGACGCTACCGGGAAATGGATCGTGTCCTCTGTAAGACCCATCGAGCTGTTTCCTCTTGTGAGTTGCAGGGTTCTTAAATTAGGGTTTATACATCTCTAGAGATAACAAGACCATAATAAGAAACACCCTTCGGTACAAGGCACTGATGTCCAGGTATCCTTGTCCTCAAAAAAAAGATCTGCCGCCAAAATAGGACAGTTGGTCACATCACTGGAAAAACTCTGTTACCTCTGGATGGAAGAGCACAAGTCTAATGGGAGACAGAGCTTTGCTGCACGAGGAAGCAGAATTGCAGCCTGTTCAAGGTAAGTTGTGATCAGTTATTAGTGGCCCAGAGCTCAGAGTTTCAGCTCACACGGTGCTGATGTACTTGATAATGTTATTGCTGATTCTAAAGCAGAATTGTTTAGTGCATGCCGGTAAAATGGCCTATAAAAGCAGAGGGCAAGGGCAGCAGGAGCATGTTTCTGTGCCAGTATCTAAGGAGTGGCATAATGTGATGACTTTTCATTACAGTTGAGAAAATTGCTCCCTCCTTAATATGCAGTTTCAGGCTAGAAGTACAGTAGATACTGTATATACTGCATTCTTGAGGTGTTGGTGATCAAGGCCTGTAATTCACAAAAAGGGAGATGTACTGCTATGGTCTGTGCAACCTTCTATGGATGAGACACAGAACTCCCTCTCTAAGATATTGTAGTGGTCTTTATAATGAGTTAGAATCATTCCACCATTGCAAGTGAGCCAAAGCCATGAATTATATGTGTGTATTTCTGTGTGTTTACAGACATAAATGTTAATATTGTGTCCAATCTGGGCATTATTTCAATGTGGAGAGAGTGGTTTATAAAGCTGGTAACATTTGTGTTAAATAGGTGCTGCACTGCGTAGATCAGTGACAGTCAATGGCTTGAGGAGTGAGAAGAAACTGATTTATTAATGCTGTTCTTTTAATTGAAGTAAAGGTCTACTTGTACAGACTTGGAGCTTAGCAACAGAAGAAGATCTGAAAACAAAGAGATTCCAGCTTGATCTTAAAGAAATTCTAGTGATTTTAAAATGTTAATATTACAGAAGCATTTTTAGAGCGCTTTTTTAATCTTTCCTGTATTTGGAGGTAAACAGGCTTTTTCTCATTACAAAACTACAAGCAGAACTAATTTCTGCTATTTTTCCTTTACTGGAACTACTAGACTATTTATACTACTGGACTAAATATAATTGTGTCTTGTTAAATTGCTATGCTACTATAGCTACTTTAAAAGGTGGAATCAATCCTGCTTTACTGCAATGAATTTTCCGTATGCAGGAAGAATTTTCTCCCCAAAAATAATCACTGTAGTCAGTAAGACCACAGGCCATGGCTCTTGTAGGCCAGAACTGAGCACAACACTCTCAAATGTAAAAACTGAACTTAAACTTAGCAGTGCCCTTAAGCCTTACACACTTACAACAGGGCCAAAGCACCTATTTACAAAGTTTACCAAACTGGAGGAGGGTTGTCAGTAAGCTTTAGGCTGCCTGGAGCACTGAAAAGACATGGCTGTTTAAAGCAAGAGCAAATGATAGCCAGAAGACAAAGTACTCCAACTTTCCAACATTTTTGTATACTGCTGAATGGGCTGCAGTTGGTAGAGGATTCTTCATTTGTCCCTGGCTCACTTAGAATCTTCGGCATAGGCAGAGTTTCTGTGGTGCTACGGCCTTAACACAGGGTCAGTGCCCACACTGGTTTAAATTTGAGGGGGTTTGTACCATTAGTAGGGATGATCTGCTCCCCTTAGGGCTCCAAACTAATGTTGTAGTTTTGAACACAAGGTTGCAAAGATGACAGAATGTTTGAAAACCAGACACATTTGATGTAGTACTTCTCGTACCTGTCAGTTTTGAAGTAATCCACTCTTCCTACTCACTTTACAACTTCTTCAGGCCCTCACTGGAAGACTGGGGACAAATATGAACAACAGTTGTTTTTCACAAGACTTAAGTGTTGTTATGCTGGCAGTTTTCGTGTTGTGCAGAGAAAGTGGGATATTCTTAAGGTTCTCTTGTCTTAGGGTTGAGTACCTCACAGCAAAGCCACGCTTCTCAGGTTTTCTTCACAACCTTTGTTTGGAGGACCTGCCAAGTTTTGCTGAGAGATTCAGTGGTGTTTCTTTCAGCTCTTTTAAATCAAGTCCCAAATATGGAGGCAGAACGTGAGGCTTCAGTTGTCTTCTACAGTAGGTCTTGTGGCAAGACAGGCATTTCAATGGATTTGTAGAGAGAAAAAAATGGGCAAGGGTGTATTTGCTGTTCTTACTGTTACAGATAGCTAGAACATTGCTAAGTTTTCTACCTGGATAAGAAATTGAAACCTGCAGTTGTTTCTGTCTTTTTTTTTTCCTGGAAGGTACAAAATGAAAAAGCATTAGAAGATCCTTAGAGAAATTTTTTCTAATCAAGAATTAAGGACAACTTTATTATGTTGAACTAAGTGACAGCTTAGGTCACCCTAAGACATGTCCTCATGCAGGTAATTTTCATCAGTAAATAATGTTGACTTGTGTACAAGTGCTCAGCTTAATCTATGAGTATTCTGCACTTTCACATGGAAAGATGTATGATTACCTTGGGTTCTATCTCCTGATGGTTCTTTTTTATTTTTTTTCTTATATGGTTGTTGTATTTATTTATAATGGAATTCAAGAACCGTCTCAAGATGTGGTCTAGAGTTCTTTACTTTATATGTAAGGGCATCCATTTCTGGCTTGAAGTAAAACCTGAAATTAGAGGCTGAGTTGGTCTTTTCCCACCTAGCTGCAGAGAGTAAGTGGTAGGAAATGAATGAATTCTGAAGAATTCACAGAATTTACTTTTAGACAAGAGCAGGAAGAAAACAAAGATCTTGGCTAACTAGTTCAGCTTTAATTTAGGAATTCACTAGCTACCCATTGGAAGGATATATAACTGTCATCCATTATACCATTGTGCTTTCTCCTTTTGCTCTGCCAAGGCTTTAAAGGTGGGAATTTGAATAAAAGTGAGAGCATATGTCAAGAGTACCTAATAAAATCACGGTATGTTGAGTACCTAATTACAAAAAACACGTGAGTTAGAGTTTGTTGATAACCTCTGTGTTCATTGTACCCTTCTGATATAATATTACTTCAAAGTTTTAGGATGAAACCCATATAAAAATTACTCAAGGCCTAATTATGCTACAGCCTTAGACCAGAGAGAGGGGTTCTTAAACCTGATACAACGCATATCCCGTGCAGGAAGTGTAAATGAAGGTGTGGAAGGTGTCCCCAGTCTCTCTGCCCCATGTCACATTCGGTCATGCAGTGTTCTTGTACTCAGCTTGAAGGTTAAAAGTAGTTTTCTATGTTAAGGGGCACCTTCAGTACTTGGCATGTTCAGAGCAGCGGAACACTTAACTAAGTAACAACATGGATGTCAGTTCCAAGGAAAGCGATAGCCAAACAGCCAAGAAAAAGTGATCAGAGTTCACAGGTGGCACTGTGAAAAAGAAAGCACCTGCATCAGATTTTGCATTCTCTGGGCAGTACAAGGCATCGAGGAAGCAGGAGAACTAGAAGTCAAACAGTACAGAAAAAGACCTCATAAGATTAAATACTGGAAAAATGTGCAGAAGTGCCCTGGCAAAATATTTTTGTAATCTAAAAACAGCACCAGAGATGAGTGGGAAAGATAATGTAGTCTTGAACACCATTATTAAAAATCTCTTCCAACTAGATAGACATTAAAAATAGACATTGCTGGGATCTGGAGAGAAGATCAAACACAGCCCATGCATTGCAGACCCTTCCAAGTGCTCAGTTTCTGTCTGCAGATGTAAAAGATGGAATGTTTGGAACCTGGCTGCAAAATTTCAGAAGTGGTGATAATGCTACTAAATCAAAAGCCTGGTTATTGCTACATCTTAGATGTGAAACTAACTCCTAAATGAAGGATCACAAATTGCTAGTGTTGTTTGGATGTTCTTTGATTTAGTTCCAAGCAGATGCAGAGAGGAGTACAACCTTGTTTTGTTGCCTGAGTGAATGTTTATCTAGGATACTTCTGAGGGGTGTGTCATTCTATCCAGTAATTAAAAAACATGCTTTCTGACTAATCCATCACTGAAATTTTACTCATCTAGATTCAGATTTCTTATATAATTCCCTGGTACTTAATTGAATCTTTGGACCCATATATTCCTCCAAACAGACAGGATACAAAATAGGCACGTCCCCATACACAGATCAGTATCTTATGCGAAGTCTAATAGAAACAAGTACTTATAGCATCATGAAAATATACTTTTCACTTATGGAGGAAAAAAGAAAAAATGTGGGTGAAAGAATGAAGGAACTCATCAGTTATTACCCGTGATTAAGGACATAAGGTAAGTGATGAAATCTACTATGAACTCTCTAAGTAGACCTCATTGACTAGGGAACTCCTTGGGTACTATCTAATATCCCAATCTAATATCTCAAGTCAATTTCAGCGCATCCTTAGACATCCTAGGTGTTTCCCATATTTCTCATGTCCTAGGGAAAGAGGAAGAAACCCCCAGCTCCTCGGAAGTGAGGAGCGTTTGGAACTGCAGCTGAAAAAATTATTCCGTTTTGGCATATGGGTTACCTGATGACAACGGCATGTCTGGATTTTCAAAGGAACACACCTGCAAGTCAGCACTCTCAGAAACACCTCTGCAGGGTGATTGGAGGTGTGGCAAAAGAAGAGACCACAAAATGAACAAACGAGCAAATTATGGCTTCTTTTCTTTTGATGAAAACTTAGTGCTTGCAACACTGCACTCTTGGAAATTAATCTCTCACTTATAAAGCCCTCAAAAAGTAGTGAAATTCGAGAAATATCCGTGTTGTGTTGCTTGTGGCCTTCACCTTAGTGCTGGAAATATCCCACTATATTAATGAAAACAATCTTAAGTTCTTCTGTTATCTCTTCTGAATGTCCTATAATGTTGCTGATTTTAGGAACTCCCTAAATACAGACAAAGGGTCTTAGAAAGGAGATATTGTTTATTCCGTGCAGAGTGCAAGGTGGAAGTTTTCCACAGATCACTCATGTCAAGGAGTAAAAAGCAAGAGAATTTATACATTGAAATCTACACAAACCTACCTATCTAGTACATAGTTACAACTACGTATTGCATCACTGTTTAGCTTGTGCCACCTTATGAAATATGAGTTACTGCACCTGTGTGGGCCTCTTAGGGGGCCTCTGGTGGTCTCTGGTTTGGGGAGGTGCCCTCTACTCAGTTTTGAGCAACATTCAGTTCCGTATGCACAGAACTCCGGGTTGAGTGCCAAGGAAGATGTGATCTGTAACTCAGCACCACATCTTCTCAGACAATTGCAAAACAGGTCATAAAATACAAAAGCTTTCCGTAAACATTGAGCAACATCTGCTTAATACACCTGATAGCATCTTTTTACATTCAGCAGAGGGGTTAAAGGTGAGAATGATACCATCTGGTCCCATCTGCAACAGAGATCAAAAGAAGGGACAGAGACAGTGAATTCCGCTTAAAGACTCAGAGCCTAAAAACACAGAGAATTCTAATTAAAATACAGACAATTCTGCTTAAAGACATGCTGGTTATTTATTTATGTGGACGATGGCTCACTTTACTGATCATTTTTAAAAGTCAAAGAGTCGCTAAAAAGTAATGCTACTCAGTCATCATTCTCTTGAGTGACAAAGTTTGGAGAGCCCTTTTGGAAATCTAGGCCTAGGAGTTGTCCCTAGGGCTTCAGTGTAGCTCAGGGATGTCAGGGTCAGGATCAGAGTGCAGGACATGGTGCCTTCTGCTCCCCGACTCAGGCTGCTTAAATACAACGTTGTTCTGCAAGACACAGAAGGGAAAACTGTATAGACACCCTCACTGATGCTGTCTAGGTTAGAACTCTGCAAATTGATTGCTAATGTGTTATTTTATGCACCATAAGGAAAATAATTTTGAACAGAGAGATGAAATCTCGGTGTACTGTGAATGTAATGGTGTGTCCTTGCAATGTGTGTTTCTCCTTTGACTTTGCATTGGCTGCCACATCACCTGAGGGAAAATGGCTTAGAATAAGTATGTAATTTCCATTACTTCCTTCCCTGTCTGAAAACTGTGTTTAAAATTCTTCCTCCTCCCCAACAAATCTCAATTCTTTGAAATGCAGCTATCAAGAGAAAGATAACCATAAATAAGAAATAGTACTGTCTCCAATCTAGAGACTGATGAAAAATAGAGAATGATCTTCTTCTGCTTCTTTCTTAGACTCCTGCCTTCTGAGAAAGATTAAGATTAAGGCTGTCTGAACTGCAAGGACCACATTGAGATTCTGCTATGACCCTTCGACAGACACCCAAAAGGGCAACAGACAATTTTTTTTGTCAGAGCAAGCTTGTTTCACTGTAAATATGTCAACATCTCAGCAAAAATGACTAATTTCCAGATGAACCACTTGAAATGAAAGCCAGGGCAGGAGCAAGAAAACAGGGGAAAAAAAGAATATTTCAGTCATGATCCTCAAAGGACAAGTATTTTATGGGAGAATAGCACACTGTAGGATCAGTGTTGCCTGCAAAATTCTTCTGCATCTCTGGGGTTGCTGAGTTAGCAGGGCTGATTGAGAGGGCTTTAAACTAGGTTTGAAGGGAAAACGGAATAAGACCAGGTTCACTCAAGATGAACCTGTGTGGAGGAATGCTGGTGTTGGGGGTGAAATGGACAGCCCTGCTGAAGTGCATCTGCACCAATGCACCCATCATGGATAACAAACAGTGGAAGCCGTTGGCAGCAGGAAGCTGTGACGTAGTCATCACCATGGAATTGTGGTGGGATGACTGGAGTGCTGCAGTGGATGGCTACAAGCTCTTCAGAAGGGACAGGCGAGGAAGGAGAGGCAGTGGGGTGGCTCTGTGCATTGGGGAGGAGCTCAGGGACAGTGGGGACCAGCCTGAGTGCCTGTGGTGACAG